>ML794228.1:204345-255847 GCA_009831015.1 Picea engelmannii | reverse complement strand
GAGTCACTGGTTTCCTCTTTCCATTATCGTTCTTATCTCCTCTTGGCATGTTAACTTCGCACTGTGGAGGGTATTTCATAGGGTTCAAGGGTGATACTTCTTCTCTTTCTGGGGTAGGTTCTCTACTCTCTTGTACAGACAGGTGTTTCCAGTCTTGATGTGTCCTTTTAACTTCGACGTCCAGATCTCTGGTCCTTAGTAGCTTCGACTAGGTCTCTTGTTCTTCCAGTAAGTGCGCTATTCTCCTAGCCATGAAATCTCTCAGTTCTTGCTTTTTCTGTTCTAGATCCTCCTCTTCTTGTTTTCTTCATATCTGATCTTTCTCAATCTAGGTTTTTCATAGAAAAATAACAAATGGGTTGTTGTTCTCAATAAATTTAACGATCTCAAATTCTTTTTCTGTCGAAGTGCCATGAGCACTCATATATGTTTGGGTAAGTCTTCCACATAGGGTTATCAACTTCCTCTAAATAATGCTATTCCTCCTAATGAAGGAACCATAACAGACTTTCCCAAAATTTCCCAAGTTCTTTCTATCATGATATTCACCTGTGTTTCCTCATCCAGGACACAGTCTATGTCGAAGTCTCCTATTCTTGTTTTTATGTGCTCCTTCTCTTTTAGGATCTCTGATAAGTTGATATCTCTGTGATCGTTCAGGGTTTCTTTCACCTGTAATAATACAGTCTCTGATTCTTTCTAGGGTTCTATCATATCCTTAGTTTCTTGGCCTATCTCATAGTTTTCTTGTCTCATATTCATTTTTTCAACTTTTGCAATCATTCTAGGACAATCCAAAACTTCATGTCCAGTAGCCTTAACAAAGGAAAATATGGCCTCTACCAGGGCATTCCTTAGCAAGATGTCTTGGTCTTCTGCAACTATAGAAAAGAGTTAATCCTCTCTTTCTCTTGAACGATCCCCAACCTTTCTTGTATTGCGCACTGGGATCACAGTGGTGGGTCTGGAAAAAAATCTTTCTAGGATCCTGCATCCATTTGTTAGTCCAAACATTCTTTCTATGCATAGGAACAACATATCTTTCATTATTTCAAATAGATATATTCATATCAAATCTTTCTTCTTCTAGTTGTACCCTAGTTTTCATAATAGGACCAAATCTATTAAACATACCTAGATCCATTCTTTCGAAAATATTTTTTTTCACTTATCTTACCTTTCTCAGAGCACAAAGCTTCAAGATCTTACCTCTTTTCTTCAGATCAAACTTCTCTTCTTAACACAGAGCTTCACAAGTCAAGTAGAATACTGCACACTAGGGGAACATATCTATGCACAAAGATTTCTCTTTTCTTCAGTTCCCAACAATCACAGTTTCAGGTCCCAACAACATAACCATTTGTTGGCACAGGGGCAGACCCATGGTTCAATGCTTCAGCAACGCACCAACAAAACCCTAACTACTGACCCTTTCGGCAACACCTGCGAAGCAGATGAAGTTTCACCCGAGGTAGAGGCAGGGGTGGTTGCAGGAATCAGATGTCTACAATCTAGCTGGGACACAGATATGTGATTATAATACCTTAGCAGAGCACTTAGCAGTTAACATTCATTATCAATTATCCCTTACTTTGCAGATTCAAGCCTTAATTACAGAACAACACGGTATTCAACCAGATCTAGTATTTCCAAGCACTTATCACATAGAAACAGATCAGATCTAGCATTCATTCACATTACTAAGCACTAAGCTATTGCATCTAACATATATCATTGTACTAAGCATTCATAACATCAATAACATAACACCTATAATGCACACGACAACCACAACACAGGATCTACGTGGTTCACCCCAGTGTGGGGCTACGTCCACCAACTCTTCTCTTCTTATTTATCTTCTCTCAATCTTCTACAAGCACAGAGCCACAGGAACCCACTCTGCTAAATATTTGGGAATGTGTACTATCTTGTTTGGATGACACTATGTTAAATATTTGATTACAAATAGTGAATAAGTCAATGAGCAAAATTAATTGTTATGCACAATAGTTTCATTGATTATAGTGATTATTTGGTTGGTGTTATTTCCTTTTATAGAATGGTTTTACTTAATTAATTTTATGAACAATATCCGCTCTCTTTCCCTACCATTATTTCACTTTTTTCTAATTACAACCCCCTCGCCTTCCCACATTCATTTTTCACTCCCTATTCTAAAATTTAATTACAGTCAAGAAGAATTATGTATTGAAGCAGTTTGTAATCGTAGTTTCTTGGTTGATCACAGTGATATTTTCTTTGGTTGCATTGCAATTGATTGTTTATTGTATTTGAGCAGTAACCATGTTTCTTTTCCCTCTCATTTTATCATTTTTCACTCAATACAAACCCCTCGCATATCCTAGAACCTTTGTTCATCCCCTGCTCATCGACAACAGTTAAACAATTTGTATGGATTGGATTGCATGAGTATGATATGTTGCTGAGCCAAAATCTATTTCATATTTTTAAGGAGTTGTCATGTATGGTTGTAAAGGGACTATTTTCTAATCAATCATGCATGCAGGAATGAGATTTTTCAGCCGAGGTAGCCATGGCAGAGGCAACATAGGAAGCGGTAATTGGAATAGAGGCCCAAGAAGTCCAAGATTCTCCATACACTTTGATGTCGACTCACAAGAGTTAGGCTAGTTATTTCAGGCTGGATTTTTCAATTAGATTGGGCAAGGAGAGGTCCAAACTAGGCTTGAAAGGCCTCCCTTCCAAGCTCCACAAGCCCCTGGTATTCCTATGCCCCTCATGTCTCATTGCAACCCAAGGTTCCTGAAAATGACGTATGGCAGGAGATTGCCCACCCGACAGTCTCCCAACATCGTGGCTGGCCCAATTTTTCCTTGCTTGCTCCCCCACCTATCAACCAGATTGCCTAAGTTGCACCTGTCCACTCACTAGTTCAGTCCTCTCATGCTAGCAAAAGGTTGAAAACCGAGGCCCACCATGCCCTTGACAAAGGAAAAGCCACTGCTGCCCCTTACCCTCCAATGGCTCTGATAAATCCATGTCTTCCTAGATGCATTTGAGGGATGGTTTTTCTCATGTGATCAACAAGATTAGGCCTAAAGGCTCAGCGCAACCAAAGGCAAATTTAGAAAAATCAAAGGGTGACAACATCTATCAAGGAAAGATTGCATCTCAGAGTGGAAAATATGGTTTTTGAGTTTTTATGTTATTTATTGTTGATGACAATTGACTTCTGAAGTTTTGGACAACATGTTTTCTTTCAATATATGAGTAATATATTTTTTGAAAATAATTTCAAATATCAATGAGATAAATTGTCAAATGTTAATGTGATGATGGGAGCCACATGGAGGGGTGTTTTTCTTAATTAACTAGTTATGATATGATTGTTAAGAGCTAAAGGGAGTCACAAGGGGTCCCACCTACTAGTTATTATTTATTTATAACCCTAATTATGATTATTACTTTTCCCCCTAACTAAAAGTTAGTTGAGTCTTTTAGTTAACTTAACTAATGAGGTAGTTCAACTACTTCAACCAATTCTAATTTGTTTAAAGGCAAAAGGAAAAGGAGGAACAAGAGGAGGATAGAAGGAGACACATACTAAGGTTTGCTCTTTGAGTTTATGTTGACATAGTTCAATTTTCATTCATTCTTTGATTTATCACAAGCCTAATTATTTTTTATGATAGCAGAGTCTTATTGTAGACAATAAGATTCAAGGATGAATTACATCATTCAGACACTTGTTTTCAGAGGTGTTGATCTATCTTTGATAGTCTGTGTAGACTTGTTTGTTTGTGAATTAGTTTTCATGACCGACAAAGCCTATTTTGTAGAGTCGAGTGGGCAACAATATGTGGCAAGTTGATCCAACTTTTAGAGTTTAGTTTTTGATTTTCTGTCAGAGGTCCTTTTGTATGTTCCATTGGGGATGTCTAAGTTTGACTTTGGTCCAAAATTTCTGCATGAAATTTTGTAAAAAGAATGACTCTTTGGTGAATTGAAATGAAATAAAGGATTGATTTATGTATCATGTGTCTTGATTACCATCTTGGTGTGTTTACTTCTGTCTCTACATTTATTTCAACAACTATTATATTCAAAAAATCACATTAAGATGAATTTTCTAGCAAGCTTTTATTTTTAAAAAAGACTAGCCTAAGCACTTATAATCAATACTTGTGAGTTAGGATTTTATTTTCGATGGCTATAAACATAGGGTGACATTCCCGTCTATTTTTCTTTAGCCAAGCAAAATCTGAAAATGCTTGAGTAAGATCATTTCATATCTTTTCCTCAACAGGTACCTGCACCAACTCTAGCTCGGGGTAAGGTAATATCTAAGGCTCTATTGTAGTGGATGGCTCAATGGTTGCAACAACCAATAGGTTGAAGCGAAACACTCTCCTCTCGATGTTGTTGCACGATGATGTGGCACCAATCATTCTTTCTGTGAGCCGTTGACTCATGATTCATCACCTACTATACAAGCTCACAAAGAATTGTGAAGTGCCATATATATATATATATATATATATATATTACAAATATTAATAACTACAATAGGTGGGGTTCCCTAGGAGGAAGCAATGGAGTGATTATTTCCTAGCATTACATTTCCCTCATCATTTTGGTATATCATCGATTTCAATGGAGGCATCATTTCAGATATGGCATTTAAGATCAATGGTTTAATTATTCCAAAATTTCCTATGGTATTTGATGAATAAAGGCATATGCAAAAACACTTGTTTGCATTGATAATAAGAATGATGTATGGAAATTTGTGAAGACATCATACCATGATAGAAATGACATCTAATGGGTTGTAAATATAACTTTGTTCTCTTCTCAACATTATGGCATCATTAAACATGATATCCATGGAATTATTTATTTGGAAAGGGCATGGTCTTTTGTGTTCCTATGTGATTATATGCCTAGTGAAATGGAAGTTTTGTTGCCCATACTTTGGCACTCAAGGCATGCCAAGCTTAACATTTTGAGTTGCATAAACTTTAAATGAGTTGTATGGTTTTGATTTTCATTTGGGGCCATATATATATGGACTTGGCAATTTCCATGTGGCAATGAGCAATCTTATAAGTGATCAATATAGTCAATGCATGGCAAGGTATGAAATTTTGGGTTTTTCAAACTTTATGTATATGTGTCAATTTGACATTATATTAAAACATACATGGGAAATGATTAATCATTCCATATGATATATTTGATATAAGAGTTATGGTCATATTATTTAGTTTTCTCATATACAAATGGTATGGCTACAAGTCTAGATCCATTAGATTTGGCATATTTGCGAGCTACATGAAATGGATGGTTATCATAGTGTGTAGCATGAGTTTGAAGGTTGATATGATATGGTTTGTCATAATGTTGATATACAATAAGTATAAGTTTGAACTCGTTGAACTTTGGCATATGAAGATGGTATAGTTTGAAAGTTGATGGTTGGAATATCAACGTAATGAGAATGAGTTGGCGATGCATTGAATACGAGAGGACATGGGTATTAATGTCCATAGGCCTGCACTTTACCACCTTCGTTAGCTAGGGTTATTGTCATTTCATTTGGTTTTAACATTGGAGAAGGGGCTACAACTTGGCTTTGGAAACCAACCTCCTCCTGTTCGCTGTTACAACTGTCTCGGCCCTCACAACTGGTATAAAATCGACTTCTGGACAAGGTATGTACTCGCTAGCCTCTAAACATCCTTTGTAAGAGATTTTGTTGGCAAGGGAAGTAGTTTTGGCTCTGGATTGGTTGGTAATGAGTGTGAAAGTATTTCCTTTCCCTGTCTTTCACTCATGAAAAGAAAATTTGTTCAAATTTGTAATGCAACTTGTGGGTTTACTTGCAAAAGTGAGTATCTTTAATCTCTATTGTATACGCCTCTTCTTCTGAGTTCATATTATAATTTTTCATTATGCTTGGAAGATGTTTGAAAAGAATGGGTGTTGGGGAAAGTGGGTCAAACCCATTTTTGTTATTATTATACTTGTTGAGTTTCGACCTGGTTTTGAACCCGAGTTTGTGGATTGTTTGTTCATTACTAGAATGAATATATATGCGACCAACATTGGTAGTATTCTCTGTTTCCTGGGTTCGAACCTTGTTGTTATGATTGAATTGGTTAAAACTCCATACTGTCTCAGTTGAGACTATACTCGTTACAAACTGAGTCCATTGCCTCATTCAATTTTTAACTATGTTTGAGTTCATGGTTTTCCAACCAGGGAAATGGCTATTATTTTGGTTTGCATTTATTACGAAAACAAGCATGTTTCATGCTCGACATTAACTCTATTCTTTGTGAAAGATTAAGGTCGCGCGCCCATTTGTTCTTGTATCATCCAGCTCTTGCGCGCACTAAGTGAAGTTATTCTTTGAGGACACTTGCGTGCAAGTGATCCATGTTATTATACTATTGGTTGTTTTGATAATGATTATGAGATATTATGGATTTGATGATATGCTAATTTGTTGTATTTACTTATATAGGTGCTATTGACTGGGTTCTCCTGAGTGTGCAGGACTCTGGATATTGAGGATGCAGAGGCATCGATGAAACCCCTTGGACTCCGGATCGAGTCAGGGAGTGGACTATTGGGGTTTGAATGTTGTTGATATGACATATGTACATATGATTAGATGTTATGATGATTGATTATTATTGCTGACATGATTCGTTGATGGATGCAGGCTAACGATAGCTTGTTGACCAGACTCACATGTGGAGTAGAGGGGTCACGCAGAACAACCAGAGACATTGAGGGAGAGGTGTCGCAACATCCCTGCCACAACCTACTATCACTCTTGCCATGGATCAAACTATAGGTTAACGATTACCTAGTTCGAGAAGACCCATGATGCTGTGAGGGCAAACTATGAAAGTCACTCACGATGATTCTAAGGGGCGTGTAATAAGGCAGGGGCCTTATTCCTTAGAGGCCCTTAGTCTCCCATAAGATCACATGGTGGAGTATTGACTCCAGGGGTTTGACATCTACCAAAGTGAGTCAAGAAGCGAGTGGCACCCTTGGAGCACGTAGTGCATCTTGAAGGGCACAACGTGCAAGGAAAATGGAAAGAGGCGAGTGGCACCCTTGGAGCACGTAGTGCGCCTTGAAGGACACATTGTGCAAATAAAACAAAAATAGGCGAGTGGGACCCTTGGAGCATGCAGTGCGTCCTGAAGGGCATGTCACGATTTTAACGGGTAAGTGAATAAACCTAGTTGGCCGTAAAGTGAATGTTGTGATAAGTAATGTTTAAATACAATTTTTTCCTAATAACAATGTCGCCCAACCTAGTCAAATTAAAACCTAGGTCTAAGTAGAACATGTGGTCAAAATAATAATAATAAAAATAAATAAACATGTAACAAGAAGGGGGGTAAGAAATTCAAACTTATTTATTAAAGCCAAAATTATTATGGAGGATTAAATTTTTAAAAAGGGGTAATGGTTGTTTTCTTTTATCTACACTTGCTAAATTAATTTTAATTAAAAAGGAAAAAGGGTAAATGGTTGTTTTATCTACACCTGCTAAATTAATTTTTAATAAAAAGGGAAAAGGGTAAATGGTTGTTTTATCTACACATTCTAAATTGATTTTTAGTTAAAAAGGAAAAAAGGGGAAACTTAAAAGAAATAGGAAACTTAAAGAAATAGGGGGAAACTTAATGAAAAGGGGAAACGTAAAGGAAAAACTGAATGTCTAACTTAGTAAGGAATCTTGCCTTTGAAACTTTCTAATTATGAACTCAACTAGGAATTAAGTAAGGCGTAAATCATTTAAGAAGTGTAAGAGAATTTTGGGACACCTAGGAGCGTTTTTAGGAATGCTTTAGGTGGGTGAGGGAAATAAGAATATTTAATTAATTAATAAAATTGATTTTCTGGTGCAACTAGGGGATTAGGCGACATGTGTATGGGGGAGGTTTTTAGAAATTAATTAATTGAAAAAGGAATTTAATGAGAATTTGGGAAACTAATTACTTAAAAACTCTATAAAAAGGATGGAGGAGGAGGAGTATGGATCTGATCTTTTTGTGTAATGTTATGCTGCTAAAATTTTACCTTGACAGAACTTTCTCTTGTGGGAGTTAGGATACCCAGCTTGGGTAACGAGTGGTAGCTCGATCTTGCGAGACGAGATGGGTGCTAACATTCTCTGGTATTGTGTGCGTGGCCCCTTTGCGGCTCAGGAGGCTCACGGGGAAGAAGAGTACCCCTAGCATTGGTTGGGAGGTAACGGTGAGGTCACATTAGTCGGCAAGAGGGAGCGGGATGGAGCACACGCGGGTCAACGACTCAGAGCTTTCACATTTGGCTATGGTACGCATGTGTATATTTGTATTGAATGGTAGTTTAAATATTTTTCCTGCACCTTGAGTAATGTACTTCTACTGTGTTAAAGTTTATGTTATTTTCAACGTAACACTATCTAGAGATTTCATTTTTACCTTCAACAAATTGTCTTGATAAGACTAGCATTTTATGATCATAGAACCTAAAGTCATCCCCACCTTATGCTTGCTGTAGTTGAATTGATTTCCCATGGCGAACACAAATTCTAATTGCAATGACTTTTTGCGTTTGTTTTTATTTTCTATCCCTTATCCCTTAAGTTATTAGTTCGTGCTTGAGCAGTTGGCCATGAGCCGAATCGACGGTCGTCACTCCAGTGTTTAAAGACTTATAGATTCAAATGCACTGCTTTCCTGTGCATGGATAATAAGTCAAGGATACATTTTCGCTTAGTTATCTATTTCTTACTTATCTCTGAGTTTTTCTCTTATGATTAATCTCTGATCGTTGCGTTTTTCTTTATGCGTAATCCCTCCGTCCTTCACAAAATTTTATTTTTGCGTTTGACTGATTCATTGGTGAATGTTTAATCTTGCGTTTTCCTGGTGAATGATTATCTCTGTACTTTCCTTGTGAATGATTACCATTGTGATTTTAGACAATGATTCCTTTTTAAATGTTAAACAACGGATTTTAATTGTTGGTCTGTATTTTCACTTTAGTTTAAAAGGTTGTTAAGTATCTTACTTGTTGATATCTTAGTCTTTCTGCATTGACAATTCATGGGTGCATTCTTTATATCTTTTGCACCAAGTTTCGTATGTCAATCGTAGACATTTTTATATAATCTGTATGAAAATTCAATGGCATTCTTTCTAATTCCGTATGACAATAGTTGGCGTACATGATTGACAATTCCTTGCGTGAATGGTAAACGAATGATAAAATTATGTGTGAATGGTAAACGAATGATATTGAATGATAAACGAAATATGTAGTCTCTACGCACGAATGGTAAACGAATGGGAAACAAATGATAAATCCCAGCGTTCCTGGATTGATAAATCTTTGTGTAGGGATAGCTCCTACACCGCTTATACCCCACGAATTGCTTGGCATTTTTACACCGCTTTCAACCACAGTTTGCTTGGAATTTTTACACAACAAATCTGTGATGATTCACCCCATTTTTCCCAACAAAATCATATAATGATAGACAACATTATCATAGATTTAAGGGACAACAATTTAATGGACTGCGCGGGTATTATTTTTAGACAACGTTTTTTTTACATTTGAAGGACAACGAATTGCTCGTTGAGTGTGACTGCGTTAAATGGTTGCAGTGTTTTGATTGACAATGAATCTACACCTTGTCTGCGAATTTATGAATGTCAACATCTTGTTTGGGAATGACAATATTGCATTATGTGAAGGACAATGCTATATTCATTGCAATTATGACTTTGTTTTTCATCTAATATTTTATAGACAGTAAATATTTTTAGACAACAAATTTTATATTCTATATCTTGTAATTACACTGTGATATCATATCAACTCAACAATTTTGTGTCTTTACTAGGCAATGATATATTTATAGCGATTTAGTGACAACGATTTTTAGCATATTGATAGCATGTTGTTAGTGAAATTTTACTCTGCGTTTTTGGATGGCATATTGTACTTTGTGTTTTTGGGATAGCGATATTGTGGTTACTCTGTGCTTTTGGATATATACTCGATGTTTTGGAACAACATTTGATTGTTGACAGTATTTACTGATGGACATCGATCTGTTGAATGTGATTTATTATTAATAGATAGCCCATGGTTTTATTGTTGATTCTTATTAATAGATAACACATGGTTATACAACATTAATGGACATAAATATTATTACGGAACAACGATATCATTGTTAGACATAGATTTTATTTCTGGACAACTATTTAACTGACTGATAAGATGATGTGGAAGTTCCTTCATTAATCCAAAAGAAAACCCCTTGCATTCATGTCTTAATATATTAATTTACGAGTTTGTGATGGGAGACATTAATTAGATTAACCAAAATGTAAGTATTAATTCCTTATATCACTATGATTAAGCTATCTTCCAAATAATATTCTATTATATAGAGAATTAATATAGAATATCCTTGCACCATAATTCTTAGATAATATTCGAATTAATTTTGTTATACAGTGGGGAGACTTTCGAGAAAAAGGTGCCTAATAAGAAAACAAAAATTCTTCTATTGGTTGCACAATTAAATTTTGAGTGATGTCACCTTGCGTGTTGTCAACTTGTTGCTTGGGTGATTGGGTATAGTCTTCATGTGTTTTGACAGTTAATTCGGTCTCCTAGCGCGTTGGTTTTTTCTTGGGTTATTGATCTAGATATGTTATGTTGCGCCATGGTTACTGTCACGCCTTTCGCCTTGTGACAACATGATTTTTGATGAGGGGATCGTTGGACGCCCTGAAGAATAGACGCAAACGATAACCTTGCCGGTGTCTTGTGCTTCCCGATGTGGGCGTATTGTTCACTGTAATGAATGTTGGTACTTGGTTGTAACGCGTTAATGCATTGGTTTTTGCACGCCGTAGAGGTTTCTGGTTACTGGCCTTTGAAGCCATTGCGCTGGGTTGATGATGTTGTCCTTTAGCTTGTAGGCATTGTCTTGCTTGTGTCGGACGGATAGTCGTTTTTATCGGTCTATTGATTATCGCATGTTTCGTCCAATTGCATGATGTGCTAGTAGGCTGAGTTGTTGTTGTCCGTTGCCTGATCGACGTGCGTTGTGTTTGTCGTCAAGTTGTGTTGTTTAACTGCTGTCGTTGTTGCCTCCCTACTTAAAACACACAAAAAAACTTTTTCTTTTGCATTGAGTCACATGTAGTCATAACGATTGGGGTCCTTACATATGGTATCAGAGCAGGTTCAACCCTGCGAGTGTGGATCGCCATGCTTCCCATTGCAGTAAACCCTGGAGTAATAACCTAGTGCTAATTAAGACTTTAACGTGTCCATGCGATGATCTCGATTAGAGGATGCCATCAAGGTTCACAATGTGGTGCCGGGGAAGGAGGTGCAACACCTCCAAAAGTGCCCGCGTCCTCAGAGTCTAACACCAAGGGGGGAGAACAAGTCCTTGGGATGGATTCAATTGCTATAAGGGATGATGATGGTCTGGCAAGGCCCTTCCAGGGAAAATTAGAGACCTTGATTCACCATCTATACTGAGCTGAGGCCAGGGCGCCTATACCCCTGTGGGTCCACAGCATGCCCCAACCAATACCATTAGCTTCACCGCGAACTTGAGAAGGTCAAATTTCTCGAGTTCTTTGGTGCCCCAAACGGTGCAGCGACCGAGGCATGGTTGGAGAATATGGCGATGTGCTTTGCACTTCGTGACTATACCTCCAACATGAAGGTCTGCATGGAGGTATTTCAACTGAAGGGGGAAAGCTCTTCTATGGTGGAAGACGCTCTTGCCACAATTGAACATGGCCGTCGAAGACGTGTCGGAACTGTTCAAGGAACGGTTCTGAGAGAGGTATCTATCGGAGGAATTCATTGAGTGTCATCTCAACAAGTTCAATGACTTGCGATAGGGCGATTGTATGGTGCTCGAGTACGAGGCCCATTTTATGAAGCTGCTTCAGTATGCTCCGCACCTGAATACTGAGAAAATTAAGGTCAACAAGTTCTTGTTGGGCCTTAATGTCAACATTCATGCAAAGGTTAGGATTCTGATGCCTCAAGCCTTGCATGATATCGTTCAGAAGGCCTTCATAGAAAAGGAGGAGCTTATTAGCGGGGTTCAGAGCAGGAATCCAGTGAGACCAGCGGGGCATGGGCCATCTGGTGCGCAACAACATCAGACATCAGTTAGACACTCACTAGGATCTCATGGCTTCCATAGGGGATCCACTTTCACTACACCTCGACGACCAACACCTCAGTAGCGGACTCCTTACCAATGACCACAACACCAACAACAACGTCGACTGCAACAGTAGCAGTTTAGGCATGTTTAGTAGAACAAACTAGGATTCCAGGCCGGTGGGCCGTCAACTTCTACTTTAGTTACTAGGAGTATTGGACCGAAGAAAGGGTGTTGGACATGTGGGGAGCCACATTACCAATGCAACTGCCCAATGGAGAGGACTAGAGCATCTGGATCAGCTGGACCCACTACCGTGGGAGATTTTGGCAAGGCCCATCGAATTCATGCAATGGTGAATAACCGCCAGGCAAAGCACTATTTGACTGTTCTCGAGATGTCAGGTACCGTCGCTGACCAGACCCTTAGTATTTTGATAGATCCAGGTGCTACAGAGAGTTTCATTTCTGGGGCATCGTTAAAAATAATTAAGGTAAATGCAGTCGAATATGATGAGTTTAGCTTTGTAGAAATGGCTTCGGGAGCCAAACAAAAGGTTGGAGGGAAGGTTACGGGCTCTAGCCTTAACCTGAGAAAGTTTGTCACCAGGGCCAACCTATACATCACAATCTTAGGATCTTATGATGTCGTGATCGTTATGGATTGGTTGGAATTGCATGAGGAAATACTCACCTGTAAGACAAAATGATTGAGCTTAGTCGATGATAGGGACATATACGCGTGATTGGGTCGGAACCAGGGAGTTTCTCTGAGGTTCATCTCTTCCTTGCAGCTATGGAAGCGCATGCACAAGGGATGTAAGATTTATGTGATCCTTGCATTAAACGAGAAGGGAGTAGCGGAAGGTCTAGAACACCTTCCGGTGTTGAGAGAGTTCACGAATGTCTTCCCCGAGGAGTTACGGGGATGCTGCCAGAGAGGGAATTGGAATTTACCTTAGACCTAAAATCGAGGATTGAACCGATAACAAGAATGCCTTATCAGATGTCGACCCCAGAGTTACAGGAGTTGAAAATGCAACTGAAGGAGTTGCTGGACCTGGGACTTATACGTCCCAATGTGTCACCATGGGGTGTGCCTATTATTTTCATACGAAAGAAGGATGGGTCATGGAGACTCTGGATTGACTACCATCAATTGAACAATGCAACGATCAAGAATCAATACCCATTGCCAAGGATTGATGATCTGTTTGATCAGATGAAAGGCGCGATGATGTTTTCAAATATTGACTTGCGATCATGGTATCACCAGTTACAGATCAAGGAGGATGACATCCCTAAGACTGCTTGTAAGACGAGGTTTGGACATTATGAGTTTACAGTTTTATCTTTTGGATTGACAAACGCCCCTGGGGTACTTATGAGTTTGATGAATGGGGTGTTCCGTGAATACTTGGACAAGTTTGTTCAAGTATTCATTGACGATATTTTGATTTACTCTCGGATGATGGATGAGCATGACGAACACTTGTGCTTGGTACTACAGTGTGTGCGAGAGAACAAATTGTATGGGAAATTGTCTAAATGCTCATTTTATCAATCGAAGATTCACTACTTAGGGTATGTCATCTCCAACAAAGTTCGAGGCTATTATGGAATGGCCTACGCCAACGAATGTCCCAGAAGTGCATATCTTCATGGGGTTAGTAGGATACTATCGACGATCCGTTGAGGGTTTTTCGAAGATAGCAAATCCGATCACAGAATTGCAAAAGAACACAAAGTTTGTTTGCACCGAGAAATGCGTGGAAGCATTCTGGAGGCTCAAGGAGCTATTGACAACAACACCGATACTAAAGTTCCTTGACATGGACGCAAACTTTTTGGTATGCACTGACACATCCAAGGAAGGCTTAGGCAGAGTCTTAGTGCAAGACGGTTGAGTGATCACTTACATCTCGAGGAAGTTGAGAGGGCATGAGGAGAACTATGCGATGCATGATTTGGAGTTGTTAGCCATTGTTTATGCGTTGAGAGTTTGGAGACACTACCTTATTGGACATAAATTCAAACTAAAAACGGACCACTGTGGACTACAACACATCTTTACGCAAAGCGGCTTGAACGCGCTACAACGACGTTGGTCGGAATTGCTTAGCGAGTACAATTTTGAGATTACTTACATAAAGGGAACAATGAACAGAGTGGCTGATGTGTTGAGTCAAAGACCGTGCATATTTTCGGTGATGCCTCTTCAGACGAATCCATGTGAAAAGATTCTAACTTTACAACACGACGATGACTGGTACAAATAGGTCAAGGATTTTATCGGATAAAATACAATGATGGTGCCAAAATTTGAAGGATTTACTATGGATAACGACAGATTATTGAGATTTAAAAGTCAAATTTATGTACCGCCCAACGATGAGTTGAGGAGTTTGATCCTAAATGAGACTCACAGAGAAATGTACATGGATCACTTAGGAGTCACGAAGATGAGGGCAGACCTTAAACCCTTATTCTTTTGGAAAGGAATGAAGGCTGACATAGTTAACTACGTGGCCAGATGTCTAGAATGTCAGCAGGTGAAGGCTAAACATAGACATCCGACAAGATTATTACAGCCACACGCAATTTCAAAATCGAAATGGGAGGTCATTTTGATGGATTTCATTGTTGGATTGCCACTGACGGTAAGGAGACACGACTCAATTTTTGTGTTAGTTGACACTCTGATTAAGAGTTCTCTTTTTATTCCTGTGCATACGACATATCAGGCACCTGACATAGCTAGAGTTTTCATCAGTGAGATTGTGAGGCTGCATGGCGTGCCTAAGAGGATTATATCCGATCGAATATCAGTGTTTACTGGACGATTTTAGACCAGTTTCCAAGAGCCCTTGGGAACCCAACTTAAATTTAGTACCATGTATCACTCAGAGACAGATGGGCAGACCGAACGAACAAACCAAATCTTGGAGGACATGTTGCATATGTACGTGATGGACCAACAGAAGCGTTGGGAAGAATTCTTGCCACTGGTAGAATTCACATATAACAACAGTTATCAAAGCACCATTAAGATGGTGCCTTTCGAGTTTCTTTACGGGCGATCATGTCAGACACCTTTGAGTTGGGATCGACTCGAGGATAGGGTACTAGTGGGACCAGAAGCGATCCAAGAAATGGAAGATCAAATGCAAACAATAAGACAAAGGATCAAAGAAGCTCAGGATCGACATAAGAGTTATGGTGATGCGTGTCATGTCGATTGTAGTTAGGAAGTTGGTGATCGAGTCTTCTTGCGGGTGAAACCGGATAAGAGTTCGATCAAGTTTGGAAAGGGTTTTAAACTCTCTCCTAGGTTCTTGGGATCCTATGAGATTGTGGAAAGGAGAGGCCCCATGGCCTATTGACTAGCCTTGCTTGATCCTCGAGGTGTATTCACGATGTCTTTCATGTCTCTATTTTGAGACATTATGTTAGTGATCCTACACATGTTGTTGACATGAGTTCCTTACAGGTATCACACGAGGGTGCACTCACGGAAGAGTTGATCTGTATCCTGAACTATCGCATTCGACAACTACGACATTGAACAATAGGTCAACAGTTCCCATTTTTGTTTGATAGATAGACTTATGATACTCTGATACACTTTATTTCAACACTTATATTCTGTGAAACTTTGGGACGAAGTTTAGACCAAGAGGGGGTGTATGTAGCATCCCGCTCTTGCACGCACTGAGCAAACTTATTCTTTGAGGACACTTGCGTGCAAGTGATCCATGTTATTATACTATTGGTCATTTTGATAATGATTATGAGATATTATGGATTTGATGATATGATATTTTGTTTTATTTACCTAGATAGGTGCTATTGATTGGGTTCTCCTGAGTGTGCAGGACTCTGGACATTGAGGATGCAGAGGCATCGATGAAACGCCTTGGAATCTGGATCGAGTCAGGGAGTGGACTATTGGGGTTTGAATGTTGTTGATATGACATATGTACATATGATTAGATGTTATGATGATTGATTATTATTGCTGACATGATTCGTTGATGGATGCAGGCTGATGATAGCTTGTCGACCAGACTCACATGTGGAGTAGAGGGGTTACGTAGGACAACCATAGACATTGAGGGAGAGGTGTGGTAGCAGCCCTGCCACAACCTACTAGCACTCTCGTCATGGCTCGAACTGTAGGTTAACGATTACCTAGTTCGAGAAGACCCACAATGTCGTGAGGGAAGATTGTGACAGTCGCTCACAATGATTCTAAGGGGCATGCAATAAGGTAGGGGACTTATTCCTTAGAGCCCCTTAGTCTCCCACAAGATCACATGGCGGAGTATTGACTCCAGGGGTTTGACGTCTACCAAAGTCAGTCAAGAGGCGAGTGGCACCCTTGGAGCACATAGTGCGTCTTGAAGGGCACATCGTGCAAGGAAAACAGAAAGAGGAGAGTGGCACCCTTGGAGCATGTAGTGCGTCTTGAAGGGCACGTTGCGCAAATAAAATGAAAAGAGGTGAGTGGCACCCTTGGAGCACATAGTGCATTCTGAAGGGCACATCGTGATTTTAACAGGTAAGTGAATAAACCTAGTTGGCCTTAAAGTGAATGATGTGATAAGTAAGGTTTAAATACAATTTTTCCCTAACAAAAATGTCGCCCAACCTAGTGAAATTAAAACCTAGGTCTAAGTAGAACATGTGGTCAATAATAATAATAATAATAAATAAACATGTAACAAGAAGGGGGGTAAGAAATTCGAACTTATTTATTAAAGCCAAGATTGAAATGGAGGATTAAATTTTAGAAAAGGGGTAATGGTTGTTTTTTTTATCTACACTTGCTAAATTAATTTTAATTAAAAAGGAAAAAGGGTAAATGGTTGTTTTATCTACACTTGCTAAATTAATTTTTAATTAAAAAGGGAAAAGGGTAAATGGTTGTTTTATCTACACATGCTAAATTGATTTTTAGTTAAAAAGGAAAAAGGGGGAAACTTAAAGAAAAAGAGGGAAACTTAAGGAAAAGGGGAAACACAAAGAAAAAGATGAATGTCTAACTTAATAAGGAATCTTGCCTTTGGAACTTTCTAATTATGAACTCAACTAGGAATTAAGTAAGGGGTAAGTCATTTAAGAAGTGTAAGGGAATTTTGGGACACCTAGGAGTGTTTTTAGGAATGCTTTAGGTGGGTGAGGGAAATAGGAATATTTAATTAATTAATAAAATTGATTTTCTGGTGCAACTAGGGGATCGAGCAACATGTGTACGGGGGAGGTTTTTCGAAATTGATTAACTGAAAAAAGAATTTAATGAGAATTTGAGAAACTAATTACTTAAAAAATCTATAAAAAGGATGGAGCAGGAGGAGTATGGATCTGATCTTTTTGCGTAATGTTACGCTGTTGAAATTTTACCTTGACGAAACTTTCTCTTGTCAGAGTTGGGATACCCAGCTCGGGTAACAAGTGGTAGCTTGACCTTGCGAGGTGAGTTGGGTGCTAGCATTCTCTGGTATTGTGTGTGTGGCCCCTTTGCGGATCGAGGGTCTCAGGGGGAAGAAGAGTACCCCTAGCATTGGCTGGGAGGTACCGGTGAGGTCACATCGATCGGCAAGCGGGAGCTGGATGGAGCACGCGCGGGACAACGACTCAGAGCTTTCACATTTGGCTACGATACACATGTGTATATTTGTATTGAATGGTAGTTTAAATATTTTTCCTACGCCTTCATTAATGTACTTCTACTGTGTTAAAGTTTATGTTATTTTCAGCGTAACACTATCCAGATATTTCATTTTTACCTTCAACAAATTTTCTTGATAAGCCCAACCTTTTATGACCATAGAACCTAAAGTCATCCCCGCCTTATGCTCGCTGTATTTGAATTGATTTCCCATGGTGAACCCAAACTCTGATTGTAATGACTTATCTGTGTTTGTTTTTATTGTTTATTACGAAGATAAAATTGTGTTTTTATCTTCTGTCTGTTATCTCTTAAATTATTAGTCTGTGCCTGAGCAGTAGACCAGTAGCCGAATCGATGGTCGTCACTCTAGTGTTTAAAGACTTATAGATTCAAATGCCCCTCTTTCCTGTGCATGGATAATAAGTGAAGGATAAATTTTTTCTCAGCTATCTATCCCTTACTTATCTTTGAGTTTTTCTCTTATGATTAATCTCCGATTGCTGCATTTTTCTTTATGCGTAATCCCTGTGTCCTTCCCATAATTTTATCTCTGCGTTTGACTGATTCATTGCTGAATGTTTAATCTTGCGCTTTCTTGGTGAATGATTATCTCTACGCTTTCCTTGTGAATGATTACCACCGTGATTTTAGACAACGATTCCTTCTTAAATGTTGAACAACGAATTTTAATTGTTGGTCTGTATTTTCACTTCAGTTTAAAAGGTTGTTCAACATCTTACTTGTTGATATCTTAGTCTTTCTGCGTTGACAATTCGTGGGTGCATTCTTTATATGTTCTGCATCAAGTTCCGTATGTCAATCATAGACATTTTTATACAATCTATATGAAAATTCAATGGCATTCTTTATAATTCTATACGACAATAGTTGGCGTACATGACTGACAATTCCTTGTGTGAATGGTAAACGAATGATAAAACTCTGTGTGAATGGTAAATGAATGATAAACAAAATGTGTAGTATGTGTACACGAATGGTAAACGAATGGGAAATGAATGATAAATCTCAGCGTTCCTGGATTGATAAATCTCTGTGTAGGGGTAGCTCCTACACTACTTATACCCCACGAATTGCTTGTCATTTTTACACCGCATTCAACCACGGTTTGCTTGGCATTTTTACACAACAAATCTGTGATGATTAACTCCATTTTTCCTAGCAAAATCATATGATGATAGACAACATTATCATAGATTTAAGGGACACCGATTTAATGGAATGTGTGGGTATTATTTTTAGACAACGTTTTTTTACATTTGAAGGAAAACGAATTGTTGGCTGAGTGTGACTACGTTGAATGGTTGCAGTGTTTCGATTGACAACGAATCTACACATTGTCTGTGAATTTATGAATGTCAACTTCTTGTTTGGGAATGACAGTATTGCGTTATGTGAAGGACATCGTTATATTCATTGCTATTATGACTGTGTTTTTCATCTAATATTTTATAGAAAATAAATATTTTTAGACAACAAATTTTATATTCTATATCTTGTAATTACACTGCGATATCATATCAACTCAACAATTTCGTGTCTTTACTAGGCAACGATATATTTATAGCAATTTAGTGACAACGATTTTTAGCATATTGATAGCATGTTGTTAGTGAAATTTTACTCTGCGTTTTTGGATGACATATTGTACTCTGTGTTTTTGGGATAGCTATATTGTGGTTACTCTGCGCTTTTGGATATTATACTCTGCGTTTTGGAACAACATTTGATTGTTGACAGTAATTACTGATGGACAACGATCTGTTGAATGTGATTTATTATTAATAGATAGCCCATGTTTTTATTGTTGACTCTTATTAATAGATAGCACATGGTTAGGCAACATTAATGGACATAAATATTATTACGGGACAATGATATCATTGATAGACATAGATTTTATTTCTGGACAACTATTTAACTGACCGATAAGATGATGTGGAAGTTCCTTCGTTAATCCAAAAGAAAACCCCTTGTATTCATGTCTTAGTATATCAATTTACGAGTTTATGATGGGAGACATTAATTAGATTAACCAAAATGTAAGTATCAATTCCTTATATCACTATGATTAAGCTATCTTCCAAATAATATTCTATTATATAGAGAATTAATATAGAATATCCTTGCACATGAATTCTTAGATAATATTTGAATTAATTCTGTTTTACAGTGGGGAGACTTCTGGGAAAAAGGTGCCTAATAAGAAAAGAAAAATTCTTCTGTTGGTTGCGCAATTAAATTTTGAGTGATGTCACCTTGTGTCTTGTCGACTTGTTGCTTGGGTGCTTGGGTATAGTCTTCATGTGTTTTGACAGTTAATTTGGTCTCCTAGTGCATTGGATTTTTCTTGGGTTATTGGTCTAGATATGTTATGTTGCGCCATGGTTACTGTCACGCCTTTCGCCTTGTGACGACATGATTCCCGATGGGGGGATCATTGCACGCCCTGAAGGATAGACACGAACGATAACCTGACCGGAGTCTTGTGTTTCCCTATGTGGGCGTATTGTTCGTTGTAATGAATGTTGGTACTTGGTTGTAATGCCTTAATGCGTTGGGTTTTGCGTGCCGTAGAGGTTTCTGGTTACTGGCCTTCAAAGCCACTATGTCGAGTTGATGATGTTGTCCTTTAGCTTGTAGGCATTGTCTTGCTTGTGTCGGGCAGATAGTCATTTTTATCGATCTATTGATTATTGCATGTTTCATCCAGTTTCATGATGTGCTAGTAGGCCAAGTTGTTGTTGTCCGTTTCCAAATCGACGTGCGTTGTGTTCATCGTCAAGTTGTGTTGTTTAACTGTTGTCGTTGTTGCCTTCTTGCTTAAAACAATTTTTTTTTCTTTTGCGTTGAGACGCATGTAGTCGTAACAATTGGGGTCCTTACAATTCCTCTTTGTGGTTACAATACTAAGCCTATTGTTTTGTTTTGGCTACATGCACTCGCATACCCAACCTTGGTAGTATTCTCTGTTTCCTGGGTTCGAACCTTGTTGGTATGATTGAATTGGTTAAAACTCCATATTGTCTCAGTTAGGACTATACTCATTACAAACTGAGTCCATTCCCTCATTCAATTTTTAACTATGTTTGAGTTCATGGTTTTCCAAGTAGAGAAATGGCTATTATTTTGGTTTGCATTTATTATGAAAACAAGCATGTTTCATGCTCGACATTAACTGTATTATTTGTGAAAGATTGAGGCCGTGCGCCCATTTGTTCCTCTTTGTGGTTACAATACTAAGCCTATTGTTCTATTTTGGCTACATGCACTCATGTACCCAACCTTTGCATTGTTTTTAAACCCACAATCCTGAATGACCATGGTTATGAGAATTGGGTTTGCTAAAGGAAATAATATCATATGAGATTGTGTGACAGTTGTCAACTTGCCATTCATGAGGCATTCGATATTCAAGTATTATATGGGGTAATTGGAAATTAAAATGTGATATAAAAGGCATGATAGCTAAATGAAAGTTTTAGTTGATTTTAATTACATAAACTGGGCATCTATCCCCTAATTATTTTACGATTTTCCATGTATTTCCCCCTGTTTATGTAGTTTAAAAGATTTTTTAAGGGAAGCTTTAAAATAGTATCTATTAAAGATATATTCATTATTGTAAACTTGTATATGGAATTGATTTTACTTTATGGTCTCAAGATGATATATGGGAAGTTTGATATTTTGAGTTGGTTGCGGTAAATTCAGATTATATGCAATTTGGGAATGTAGTATTTGGTGAAAAGGATAATCTGGGAACACATGGATTGTTTTAAGGAATTGCTTGGAAGTTTTCTCAGAGGAATTCCATACAAATGATTAGCTCTATAATGGAAAAAAATGTACATTCCCATGTACATAAATGATTGATTATGTGTGAATATTGAACATAAATTTTTCATTCACTCCTATCATTTCATGCCACTTTTCGCAAAGTACACCCCCTTTATCATTTTATCCCTGATATTTATTTATTCATTTACATCCATTTCCTTGTTTAAAAGAGATATAGGTTGTTCATATGAAGAGAATTTCACAAAGAAGTATACAATTCAGATTTTTGAAAATTGAAATAATGAGAAGATTGTTTGTTAAATTATGTATTTTCTTCCCTATTCACATTATTCCTACTCATTTCTCCCTTGCATGCTTGATTTATTGTGCTATTCTCAGAGCCATAGCCAAATCATTTTAACAAAATTGTAATAGATGTTTACTATGTTGTGTCTTGTATTTTACTTTAAGAATTTTGCACTAATTAGAATGATGATGGAAATTAGATGAGTTTTTTCAGCCGAGGGAGTAATAGAAGTGGAAATAGAGGAAATAAAGGCAAAATGGAAAGATTTCCAAACGTATTTTGGCAAGAAGGGAGACACAAGAGAATGAGGTTATCCATACACTTTGATACTAATTCTAAAGAGTTTAAGTAACTAGTACAAAATGGCTATCTGAACCTTGGTGGGCAGCCAACATTGCCACAACCTCCAACTCCTCCTAATCCTCTCCTGCAACCACATCCTAGCATTGCATATTTTCCTGAGCCCCCTATGCAACCAACCAATGATGGTTGGGACAATAACCCTATAAATCCTCCCTCTAGTATAACTCATATGCCCAATAACCCTCTTCCTCATCCCCATCCTTTGCATCCAAAACCTCATGTTGCATCTGCTACCTCCATGGCCCAATCACCTCCTATAAATTACAAAGTGCCTCCCATTGAACCCCAAATTGACAAAGGAAAGTAGCCTGCCAACTCACCTAGCACGTCACCTTCAGTGACATGCACCCTGAAATAGTAAAATTGGAAGAGAATAAGTCTTATTATGAAGACTTACTCAATCTCAGGCTAGATGTCTCATAATGAAGAAAGGAAAGAGAGGATTTCTTCAAAAAGAAATACCCTCATTTATTTTAATTTATATTATGACATTGCTACTTAGACACTTGATACACATTTTGGATGGATGACAAACATATGATATTATTTTGAGAACTTTAAATATCATATCATTTTGATATTTTTGGGAGATACAAGTGTTTGTTGATTTGGTATGTTTTGAATGGATTACTTGTTTTGATATATTTCTTGATTCTGATATATTCATAGTATTTAATCATTTTTCAAGTCACAAGGAAAATGTTTGAAATAAAGGAACAAAGACCTAGTGGGACCCACTTATTATTTAAATATTTATTACCCTTATCATAAATAAAACTATCTTCTCCTAAACAAAGTTATTTAACTTTTCTAAATAAAGGTAGTTGAGCTACTCAATTGCTTTGTGAAGATATAAAAGAAGGAAAGCAAGACAAAGAAAGAGGAAAAAACAGAGAAGTAAAACTTCGGATAATGTTTTCTCTAGCCTCAAGTGAGATTATTATCTGTTCATTTCATACTTAGTATCATTAGAGCTGAGTTATCTTGTTGATAGCAGGGTTATTCTAAAGGTGGCAAATGAAAGTCTAGGAAGCATTGACTAGTGATATGATCCAAGGTCATTCATTCTTCTTGAATGTATGTTTGGTTTTAGTTGGAAGTTCTAAATTCATTTCAATGTTAATTAACGCTAGTTTTCCAGAGTTCAAAACAATGATGAACTTGTAGATATGAGTGATCCAATTCGGTTTTATGTTCTAGTCTTCATATTTTTGACACTAGTTGTCTATGTATGAGTCAAATAACATCTTGGACTTCTAAGTGGAACACTGGTCCAAGCCCTCGTAGGGGTTTGAAAAGATAAACTCAGTTGTAACTCAGATTAAGATTAATATAATTATTTGTTGATTTCTTCTCATTTATGAGACTTGTTGTATACTTATTTTTTCAGATTTGCACTTTCACATTTACTTATCCACATATTTTCATATATTCATTTTTCAATTATACTTTCTGCTATGTTTCAGTTTATTTCGTATAAAAGATAGAAAATTTTCATCTCTATAAAATAACATCAAATCCAAGAATCACATTTCTCGAGGTTTAATTGATAAGTTTTGATAGGCTATAAGAATAGGGTTACAATCTTGCCTATCTCACCTAACTTAGGGAGATTTGAAATTGTTTGAGTAAGGATTTTGCCATTCCTTGCATCAACATGACCTGTTGTTCTTGGGACGCGGGGCCAGTTGTCGTAGAAAGCTCCAATGTACATAGAGTTCATCCAACTTCTATGATGACTCTCTATTCAACATCTGTTGCACATGCAAATTGGCTTGGAGCGCCTTAATGATGGTTGGGACTAGTGCAGAATATTGCCTTGGTTGTTGCTCTGGGGTGTTGGTGTTTATTTTCTATTTGCTCATATGGCCAATTGATGTTGTGCGCATGGTGGATGATGCAAAAGTCTAAGAAGGGGCTTCCTCTTCAACTAACACAATGTCACGTTGTTGCGACGAAGTTGGCGTACACTCTCATTCACTAGATTCAAGGCTTGAGCTTGGCTCAAGTGGTGTAGACAGTCTTTTCGTGGGTGGATTCTTCTCTGGGGTTGCATGTGTCTCGCCATCTACTTCCACCTGAACCCTTTCCCTTTGCTAACTTCTGTTATCCCTAAAGTTGTCCCTGACTACTAAGGGGCAAGCTAGGGCACCTCAATTATTGCAATGTTTTATATTCGTAGAACAAATGAATTTATAGATTTGGTTTGTGGATTAGGTAGTGGATAGGTTGGACAATAGTTGATCAGATTAAACTTTAGATCAGGTTTTGAAAACACTCAGCTTAGTCAATGACATTCATTTTGATAAATTAGATAAAATGGAGATAAAAAAGAAGAAAAAAGAAGCTGCAAGTTTCACAATCTGTTCACTTACATAGAAGACTTTATGATCCCAAATATCATTTAGAAACCAGAAAGGATAACTTAAACACAAATCCTGTGACAGGTGATAGAATTTTTTTTACTAACATTTAACATGTAACAAGATAAACCAAATGCTTTGCAAGAGGTTCAAATGCATTCAAGTAAGATAGAAGAAATATAAGAAAATAATAAGAGAATCTAACCATTAGAATGTCTTTTCCATTGAGTGAAAAATGTAATAGATTCAAGGTATTACAATCCAGATCGATATGTTCCCGTGCCCACAAAATCTGAACCCCCTTAATCTGTCATCTAATCCCCTTTTTATACAAAAAATTGATTCATATTTGGATCTGAGATCTTAAAACCTAGTAACAGACTCAATATACATGGCTATCAATTAGAGATCACATTTAATAAGACAACAACAAAATCCTAGATCTTAGGGAAAAGATCTCCTATCATAACTTCCTAATATATCTTTGACCCTTACACATAAGATCTACAATAACCATTCTTGGAATGATACGCTGAAAATTTAGACCTTCAAATTTATGCTATATTAATGTCATTCATGATGTTGATTCTGCTTGCAAAAGAGATCTTCGATTTCCTTCATTTCCTCATTATTCTGTAAAAAAGGAGAGCTACAAAATCACTATTTTGATGTATGGACCCAAAAACATGAAGCCCTTTCATCCTTGAGTAGAAGTTTTCCCTTTAGAATTTTCTTGTTTCAATTTAGTTTTAAGTAAAACATTACTCCAGTACAGTTTGATGTTCATTTTTCTGACTTTCTTTGACAATTCACGCTGGGGTTTGAGATTTTATTTCATCTTTTGGACTTTTTCATCCAACTTAACATCCCATGTCTAAAGTGTTCATTTCTCCTATTTCAATTCTGTAATGACTACCTGAAATTCCTCAATCCTCTGTTTCTTCCCTGTTTTCACCTTAATTTTCTTTTGATGCAGGTCTATTTAGATCAATAGATCGTTCAGTTTTTTTGCGCTTTCTTTCATATTTATGTTCTTTTGAGGATGTTTCTTCAGTGATTTCCTCTTTCACAACTTTAGATGGGTTATATGTCGTTTCCATATAGGACTTTGACAACTCTTGCACCTCTAGGTTGTATGTGGGATCCCGTTCTGTTCCTTCATTTGATTGAGAAGGTTGAATTTTAATTGTTGACTATTGTTGTTTCCCCTTTCTAGGATTCCTTCTTGGCATATCCCTTAAGGTTTTGATTGCCAATCTTTCTTTCTTGACAATCTCAAGATTCTTCTCTAAACTGTCATCATATATAATAATCAAATTCTCCTTTTTAAGAGAAGGTTTGAACATAGCCTTTGAATTAAGCCTCAACTTATTCGTAGGTCAAGTTTTAGGTCTGCTAGGGTAACTGACAAGTTGTTTGCGTTCATTATTTTTACACTGTCTTTTCATTGGGGGCTGCTCAACTGGTACATTATAGGTTTTTGTTTCAGGTTCAAGTTTTACCCTTTGTAATTCTTGTGTTCTTTGTATAGTCATCCTCCTGGTGTAAACCCTGTCATAACCCACAAATTCCTATTTTGAAACAAAGAATTCAAGTTCGTGCTTAATTTGTTCCTCCTGCTATAAAACAAGCTTTCTATTACTTTATCAGATCTATCTAGCTACGGGAGAAGCTTCTTATTCCTTTGTTGTGCTTTTTGATGTGTTGCCTTTTCTTGTTGAAACTTTGGTTTTCTAGTAAGGAGTTGTCTTTAGTGTTTTTCAACCCTGTTTTGCAAACCCTAAGGAAAAAAACAATTGTTCCCATGACACTTTAACTTCTCTTAATGCATACATAACCAACATTTTAATTATACCTTGGTGAAATAATCTTTTATGAGCAGTTTTAGGATGACTCTGTATCCTCTTCACCATTTTTGTCAAGCTTTTTAATAGGTAAAAGGGAAAATTCATTTCTCGATCACCATTTAAATGTATTAGAAAACACATGTGGTAGCAAAGAATGGTGGAAAACATACCTTCACAGGTAATATACTTCTGAACCACTGCTAAAACACTGTCCCACTCTACCTTCATCCATTTATTTGGTATCTTTTGACTCTAATCTGGATTGTGATGCTCAAGCACTAAAAACTGATTGCACAGTTATGTAGGTTACTTGCTTTTCTTCCACCATCTTTCACCCTTTATAGGAAAGCGACATGACGCTGCTATCGATCTTCAATGACATGAATGATCACATTTCCACCCTGAGTCTGGAACCCATTGAAATTCTTGGCAAACAACATCAAAATTTCTTCATGGTAACCCTGAAAAGTGCAATAGAACTTAAACCATTTTCCCTAGATGAATTTCTCAATAATATATGGGCAAGCTTCTAATAATTCAATCCCCTCAGGTTCCAATCTAAGAACCCGACCTCCTTTCTTGGTCATCATATTGTTCACTCTGGCACATCCACACTGACCACGAGATAGGTTAAACTTGTTAACAATTTAGGTTTTCCTCGTGTTCGGGCTTTCAAAACTACCTGCACATAACAACTAATGCAAGAAGAGTTGTATTGCAAATGGCGTTAGGATACCCCTTCATTTTTAGAAATTCCAAAAATGAAATAATCATACTTTTGCATGAACTGATTCATGGACCAATACTTGGATTTGATGATCACACAAACAATTTTGAACTCGTTTTGATTAAACGATGCATAGGGGTTGTAAAAATGATTTAGATCTAACATGATATAAAATCATAACCGTTTTCATGATCTTCTGCACTATTTCAGTACAGCTGGCACAATCTCTGGTTTGAAATACACTTAAAATAATGATTTCCTCGTGTGCTACAAGAATGACAACATTCTTGTAGTGCCCTTTTCATTCCTTTAGCTTTGGAAAAATACACTTAAGAATAATATATCTGATGTGACATATCTCTTTCATGCAAAATGTCAAAACTATCATACAAGAAGCAACTGAAAACAAATTAAAGCAAAGCAAATCACAACAAAATGAGGGGTAAAGTGTTTAAAAGATGCAAGCAATAAAAGAAAAAAGGCTTAGGAAAAGTTTTGATAGAACATGCTAAAACTTTAAGAACGGAAAGGTGGTAATAGGCTTAGGGACTAACACTGGTTCCATCCGGGGATAATGTTCTCCTTATGAGACATTAAGAACTACAGGACAATGCCTTCTTTGTCAATTCTACCACTGGAACTTGTGACCTTCGCTCTGTTCTTTTCTTATATGTTCTGACCTCTATTTTATTAAAGATCACCCATTCTATATTTCTGAAAAACCAAACTATCAGAAGATAAAACTGTAGACTAGTGTTTCCATTGGGCCATGGAGTCTTATTTGATCTGCTAAACACACCAAAATAAAGCGATATGTACAAGCTAAATTAACCTTGGCTCTTCAAGTAAAATAATGTTTCATAAAATGCCCATTGATTAGGCCTCCAAATATCTCACTGTCATCCAAGTTCTGTAAGACAAAAGTGTCGTTGTTCAGAATTTTGGCTATTTTAAATGGGCCAAACCACAAATTGTCAAACTTACCATGTTTTGGCTTCTCCTCCCTTCTAGCACCCCATCTCAGAACAAGGTCCCCTATTTTGAAACTGCCATTCTTAGTCTTCTTGTCAGATGTTAGTTTAACCTTACTTTGATAAGTCTCAGATTTTTCATTCAACATTTCTCTCCTCTGTTGTACCTCAATAATTTGAAAAATACTTCTTTGAATATCATTGGGTTCTTCCAATTCTTCTTGCAGGAATTTTAGTACAGGTAAACTGAGTTGGGTTGGGAAAATAACATCTGTCCCATATACCAATTGGAAAGGAGAAGTGCCAATTGAATTTTTGGTGCTAATTCTATCAACCCATAAGCATATTTTAATTTAGAATTCCATCCCTTTTTGTTATATGCCAACATTTTTTTGATGTTTCTAATTAGGATTTTATTGGAGGATTATGCCAATCCATTACCCTGTGGATAATAAGGAGTAGAATGTGACAAAGTAACATTATACCTTTCACAAAATTCATTCATAACAACCGATTTAAATGCATGAGCGTTATCTGTAATTAATTTTCTAGGACAACCAAATCTAGAGAATATATTTTGTTCCAAAAAATTTATAATTACCTTATCAGTTGCATTCCTGGTTAGGATAGCCTCAATCCATTTCGTAAAGTAATCAATGGTTGTCAAGATCCATCTATGTTGTCCACTGGAAGGCAAATGAATTTCTCCTATGAATTCCAAACCCCATTGCTGGAAAGGGCCATTTGTTATGTTTGGCTTTAAGGGAAGAGAGTGTAATTCTTGTTTTCCAACAAACCTTTGACATTGCTCACATGCTCTAATTTTAGCAAACACATTAGAAAATAGGGTGGGCTAGTAGTACCCAACTCTCAAAATTTTAAATGTTCTGGCTTTCCAGTGCCGATGTCCTCCACAAGCACCTTTATGCAGGCCAGCCATAATAAAATTCGATTCATCCTCATCAATTCATCTCAACAAAATTTGATTGGGATCCTTCCAAAAAAAAATATTGATTAATGATGCAATACTTTACACCCTTTAACTTGAGAGATGTACTTTTAGATTTATCAAAACCTGATGGACACAAAAAATTGTGCAAAAAATAAACAATGTCCTTATACCATGATGAGGAATGATATTTGTCCAATACCTGTAAGTTTTTGTCTTTATCCTGTGATACTGGAACAATTGACTGATTTTGAATATAATGCAGCCCAAGATCTTTGCAATTTGAGTCAACAAGCAACCTTGCCAGATCCTGCCCTTTGATCAATTTGGTAGGTTTGAGTTCTACATCATATTCTAAAAAGTTTTCTATCCATTTACCTCTCTTTCCTTCACTGTCTGGCTGCACAAGCATATCTTTCACATTGCTGATAGGAACATAAGCAATTATCTTAGAATGCAAAACATAAACTCTGAAAGATTTCAATGCCTTCACTAAGGCATAAGCCTGTTTCTCCATTATGTCATATTTCAGCTTTGCATCTCTAAGAGTTTTATTGAAGAAAGAAACAGGTTGTTCAAACCCTTCATCATTTCTCTGTAATAATACATCAACAATGGTATCTTTAGATGCAAACGAAAACCAAAAATTTCTTAGAATAGTCTGGACTAATGAGGACAGGACCTTCAATTAGAGCTTGTTTTATCTTTTCAAAGGATGACTTAGCTTCCCATGTCCACTTAATCTCAGCATATTTCTTTAGCATGTTTGTGATGAGCTTGATGATTTCAACAAAATTTGGTATGAATATCCTTAAGAAGTTAATTATACCTATGAATGATTGAATACATTTTTTGTTTCTTGGAATATCAATCTTTTGAATGACATTCACCCTCTCAAGATCTATTTTGATTCCTCCTTTAGATACAATATGTCCTAAGATATTGCCTTCATGCATAGTGAAATAAGATTTCTTTGGGTTTAAAGATATGCCATACATTATGCATTTCTTAAAAGTTTGTTTGAGGTGTTGCAAGTGTTCATCATTAATATTTGAGAATATAGTGATGTCGTCAAGCTAGATCACCATGAACTTGTCTTTTTCTCCAATGAATGCAATGTCCATTGTTCTTTGGAATGTAGCCCTTGCATTCATCAACCCAAAAGGCATCTTGTCATACCTGAAGGTAACCCATGGAGTAGTGAAAGCAATTTTCTTTTTATCTTCTTCAAACACTGTAATCTGATTGTATCTAGAATACCCATCTAACATAGAAATCCTCTTAGCAACTACCACTTTCTGGAAAATGTGATCCATTTTTGGTAATGGATAGTTATCCTCGAGTGAACACCTGTTCATATTTCTAAAATCCACGCATAACCTTATTTCACCATTTTTCTTACTGATTGGTGCCATATTTGCCACCCACTCTGAATATCTCAAAGGTATTATAATCTTAACATCTAGCAGTCTTTTTAACTCTTTTTCAATAATAGGCAACAACATAAAATTAAATTGTCTCATTTTGTGCTTGAAAGGTTTAGAGCCCATTTTCAAAGGAATCTTATGCTGAATTATTTATGTGTCAAAAATCTTAAGGTCTTCATATGACCAAGCAAAAGCATCAACAAATTCTTTCATAAGATTAACATACATGCTCTTCTGCTCTTTTGAAAATGCGTTGGACAATTTAATAATCTTTGGATCTGCTGCTGTACCAATATTGAAATCAAGCACATCCTTTTCCTGACTCTAAATTGAAGATTTTTTTGGAAACATCATTGCTGTCAAACAATCTTTCTAGTCGAACTAGACCTTTTGGAATGTGATTTGTCTTTAAATCCACAATTTTATGCCCTACTACCTTATTCCGAAAATGAACTTCTAATTGATTTTTCGTCTCATCATTTTCATTCTCTTGGTCAACAATAGAAATTGCAAAAAATTCATCAATAGTTTCCAGAAATATTTTCAGTTCATGGTCATCACTAAAAACTTTCTAGTGTTTGATGTTATTTGGGATTTAAGGCCCATGTTTTACTTCAATTTGATATCTCAGATTGGAACATAACGAGTCTTGAAATTGCTAGCTGCTAATGCTAGTGATTTGCTTGTTGACTAAAGTTTCTCTGAACAAATGTGATGTCGAAATCCAAAAAGAAGTTTTCAACAAAGTCCCATATCTCATTCATGTATTGCTTCAATGTTGGCTTCTTTATCTGATAAAGATTCTTGACTTGATGGATAACTAATTCAGAATCTCCAAAAACTGCTAATTTGTCAATTCCCATATCTTTTGCAGCTTTTAATCCCAGCAGTAAAGCCTCATATTCTGCAATGTTATTGGTAGTCTCAAATTCTAATTTATAAGATAGAGGTATGACTTCCTTGTCAGGGGAAATGAATACAATCCCAACACCATATCCATCCTTTGAACATGAACCATCAAAAAACATCTTCCAAATTGAGTTTTCCATACTTTTCTCCGGATTACCAATAGGTTTGTTAATTGGTGATTCTGGAATATCACCACTGATATGAAATATTGTTAAACCAATTTAATCACCTAATGCACAGATAGGATGATTTCCTGGATTGTCGTGATCACTTACAATATAAGAAAGTCTGACTTCCCTGTATAATTTCTGATGTTCTCCCCCAAAAATAAGTATGGTGGCATATGTCAAATCCATTTGCAAATATCCACCCACATTTTTAGCCCATGACCTAGAAAACAACATTCCAAACTTTGGTGGTATATCAACCACTACAATGTCCATAACAACACTCTTCATAGGCAACTGAGACAAAGTTCCAACCAAATCTTTGATAACTCCTAAACACTTGACTTTTTAGAGTAAAAGGAATAAAGATCTTGGTAGGGTTTTGTGATATCTAGCCCTAACTCATCCATAACCACCTTTGACATAAAATTATGTGAAGCTCCTGAGTCCATGAGACAATTATTCAAAATCTTATCATGAATGTTCGAGGATATATAAAATGGTGGCGAAGAATCAGATCCATTTTCAATATGCAGACCAATTGTTATAGCAGGATTTTCATCTTGCAAATTTACAGTGTTTGAAGAGATAACAGGTGATGGAGAAGTATTTGAAGAGACAACAGGTGCAGGGGATTTCAAAACCTTCAAGATAGAGTGTTTAAAAGGATCATTTTTCATTATCTCCACCAAAGGCATAGGAATTTTAATTTTATTTATCTCGTGCTCTAGATTAAAAGGAGACAACTGTCTTCACTACAACAAATCCCTGTGATTTGCTCCCATTTTTGCTTCCAAAGTTGGTTTTAGTGTATTTTTCTTTAATTTTTTGAACAAGTCGATGCTATTTATCAGGATGGAGCTATTCATGGAGTTTTTGGTGTCAAAAAAAAAATTAGGCGCTAATAACGTCGGAAATTGTGCCCCATTTAGCGCCAAAAATAGCACCAGAAATTGTGCCCCATTTAGCGCTAGAAATAGTGCCCCATTTAGCGCCAGGAATAGCGCCTGATTTAGCACCCCAGTTAGCGCTAGGAATAGTGCCTGATTTAGCACCCCAGTTAGTGCCATAAATTGCACCAGAAGTAACACCAGATTTAGCGCTGGATGTATCCAGATTAGCCTAAATAGTTTATTAGTTGAGGTGTTGGGGGTTAAGTGGATAAGGTCTTTGAGGATTATGGGATTTAGGGATTTGGAGTACAAGGATTAAGGGTTAATGGATTAGGGGTTAGGGTTTAAGGGATTAAGGGTCAAGAGATAAGGGATTTGGTGCTTACGGGTTAGGTAGTTTAATGGTTAATGGATTAGGGATTATGGTCTAGGGGATTAATATTTAAGTGCTCAGTGCATACCTGGTTTATGGATTAAGGGATTATGGATTAGTGAGAAGTGTTTAAGGGTCGATGGATTAGGGGTTAGGTGATTTAGGGATTTTGTGTTAAGGGATTATTGATTAACTAAGGTTGAGGGCTTAAGGGTTAATTAGGGATTAGGAATTAAGGCTTTAAGGGTCAATGGATTAGAGGTTAGGGGAGTTAGGGATTTATTGAAACTCTCTTTAAATTTCATGGAACCTCTTCCAACACGCCAATCACCAATTTCATCCACTGATGTCGCACTGTGAGTAGTGAATGGGGCTAATGTTGAACTTTCTTCAAACTGTTACTGTATGCGTTGAAATTTGACATGGTTAGAATAAACACATGTACCCTTAACGCTATGTGAGGGTTTCAAGACTCAAGGATACATGATGTCCCCACATAATTTTTTAGATCATCCACGTTTGTATCAACGTTCATCATGCAGTCTCATTGTCATCATTCATCATTCACATCTATGAAATGCTTATTGAAAATATCTTAAAATTTCATGGATTAACGTCTTCCAATTACACGCCTATCACCAATGTCATCCATCAATGTTGCATGGTGAGCAGTGAATGGGGTTTAGCGCCAGATTTGCCTAAATAGTTAATTAGTTGAGGTGTTGGGGGTTATGTGGATAGGGGCTTTGAGGATTATGGGATTTAGGGATTTGGGGTACATGCATTAAGGGTTAAGAGAATTAGGGATTAGGGTTTAAGGGATTAAGGGTCAAGAGATAAGGGATTTGGTGCTTACGGGTTAGGTATTTGAATGGTTAATGACTTAGGGATTATGTGCTAGGGGATTAATGTTTAAGTGCTTAGAGAATAGGGGCTTATGGATTAAGGGATTAATGTTTAAGTGTTTAAGGGTCGATGGCTTGGGGATTAGGGGATTTAGGGATTTTGTGTTAAGGTATTAGTGATTAACTAAGGTTGAGGGCTTACAGGTTTAAGGATTAAGGCTTAAGGCTTTAAGGGTCAATGGCTTAGGGGTTAGGTCAAAATTTGACATGGTTAGATGAGACACATGCCTTGAATATGGTATGAGAGGATTTCAAGAGTCAAGGATGCCTAACATCCCCGCATAATCTTCGACATCCTCTACATTTGCATGAACCTTCATTATGCGGTTAAATCATTTTCATCATTCATCATTCACATTCATAGAATCTTGTTCGAAACACTCTTGAAATTTCATGTAATTTCTTCCAACACGCTCATCTGAGATCACCCCCAATTATCAATCCTTCCTCTCTTAAGAAATCACTCTCCTCCAGTGATTTCTAGAAAGCAATTTTGTCTTTATAGGGACCATAGCAGTTTAATTAGTAGCTTGACAGTACTAGAATCTCCTTTATGGTGTTCTTCCATTAGAATACCTACAGAAGTATGAAAAGATTGAAGATCAACAGATAAAGGATTCCATCCATAAATTAAGCCTCAAGAGAGGCCTGTAGCATCAATAACTACACAATCCCATAAGGGACAACACTTTAAGAAGAAGTCCTTGGCTTTATAATTATCAACCATAGTTTCCTGGAATAAGATAATGTCAGGGCTAGTTGACTGTATCACCTTTTTTATGCTTAACAACTTAGGGGCACCCCCAAACCCTCTCAAATTCATTTATAGAATGATCATACAGGGGAACCCAAATTGGGATCGAAAGCTCTAAGCGCCCTAGGGGAATTAGAAGGAGAATCACGAGGTAGTATAGGGGATGATTTAATAATAGGTGCTAAGCCTCCATATACAACACATATAACCCCCTTTTTAACCTTTTTTGTACTCTTCTTACGAATGGTCATATTGTCTCTATCCACATTCAATTTTGCAGCTTCATCTGAATTATAGACTGGAAGAGTGGTTTTTTTAAGGGCCTATTTATAGGAGGGTTTCGAAACTTGTTTACCAATAACTTCTTCTTGTGAGAATTTTACAAAGCTGTCAACATTACCAACATTTCTCAGTTCTAAAGAAGGGGATCCAATTTCCAAAACTTCTTTGTAAGAAGGAGTGGGGTCCCTATTAAAAACAAACCGGGCTAGGGTCTAAATTTGGGTTTCCTCATAACCAATATTTGTTACAAACTGGTTTGGTGAGCTAGATTGTGTAGGGGTAATTAACATCATCTAGTTTTTCGATTGTTGAAGAGGAACCTTATAAAAAACATCAAATTTTGGGTTGGAAGTTCTTAAATTTTTTTTAAAACAATCTCCCAAAAACCCTAAAAAATTTCTACTACCCACTCCTCATTATCATGAAGAATTTTTATATCCTCATTTGATAAACTATTAAAAAAAGAGGGGAAACAAATCTTCATCTTACTAAGAAATGAATTCCGCTCATGACTACTTGGAGAGGGTGGAACTGAAAAAAAATATCCAAGGGAAGTTGAGGCGGCTAAGAACCCTTACCACCTTCCTTTGCTTATGTTTTGATCAACAAAGGGAATTTTTCTTTGATATGCACTGCCTGATAGCAATGATGGCATCGAAATGGTTCCCTCCCGTAATCCAAAACTTGGATGAAAAAAATTTCCCTTGTAGACACCTCTATATCCTTCGAAAAACCCTTTTCTGAATGAAATTCCACTAGTACCCATGCAATCCTTTTATTGTTTCAGCACAAGGTCTTCTCGTCAAAATACATGAACCTTCCCACAATGTTTTCCAAATCTACAAAGATTTGTGTAACCCATAAGTCTACTGGAAATTTCGGGAGGAGCATCGATACGGAACTCTTGGAAAAGGACTCCATATATGGATTAAAGGCAAGTTTCCATATTTTGAGCATCAAAATCCCACGACTAATAATCCATGGACTAGCTAAAATCTTTAAAATATATCCCTTCGATAAGAAATGAAACGGGTTCCAGTGATTCAATAACAAACTTAAACGAGGAAAATAGTCGACCAAGGGTTTCCATTGGTCTTGAATCCACTTCTTGAGATTTTATTTTGTCATCTTCATAAAGAAATTTTTTCCCACCAAAGCCTTCAAAGATAGACATGCAACCAGCTCTAATGATACATCCTTCTCCAGAACATAGAGAGGCTGGTTGTTTCGCACCTTCAAAATTTTTTGTTGTCTCTTTGCTTTCTCTTGACCTATGCACAATCGGGGTTGCCTATTATCTATGGATTTGAAGCAGTTTGGTTTTGTGACCAGAGGGTTAATGTCAGATATAGATCTAGGGTTTTTCGGGCTATCTTTCTCATTGGTCCAAGTTAATGGAGAAACTCTAGAAGTTTCATGAATTTCCTTATTGTCAATCAAGAACTTCAAAGATTCTCCCAATTCAATGTCAGATCCAGACTTCACATGACAACCACCTGTCACTTTTACATACTGGAGATTGTATATATGTTTGTATGTTTCATCTGGTTGAAAAATACCCTCTTTGGCCCATAAAACATCCTCTTCCTCCCAATCAACATCCAGAAGATTTTCCATGTCATCCATCATGTATGCAGTGTTATCATCTTAGGCATTGGTAATAGGTCATTATTAATTATGGACATGTTTGTTAATATGATCAACCACTCAAAAACCTAATTTAAATGCAATGCCATTCTAAAACAAAAACAAAACTCTCATTTAGTATAGACTCAAGACCCCAGGCTTCTGAAATTTATTTCCAAGAATAGATCACACTCCATTCTATTTAATGTTTCTTGGTGAATGTAACATAAACAATGTAGGGTTTACGAGTGGAAGAATCAAACCTATGGTCATATGGTTTACTTTTGTGTAACCTCATGTTTCACTCTCCACAATGCGAATGGTGTGACCATGGTGGTAAACATTCGAAAGGTCGACAAATTTGGTGGCAAAGTTGAAATATAGAAGGGAATTTTAAATGGGAAATTTTTTTAGAGGGAACCCAATTCTCAATTTTCGGATCTGTATTTATTGCATGGTCTTTTCATATGGTCAAAATTCACTTTGTTTTGACTCACTAGTGTGATCAAACTAAACGACCATTCTACCTAATCAACTAGATCTGTTTTCTAGAGGAGTCGAGCCCCACACAGAGGGCGAAGGGGAGGAAAGTATCGTAAAATTTGAGATCTTTGCATGTTTTCATCACTCAATTCGACCATTGAATCAAGTTTCTGATACTTCGTTGATTCTGTCGATGTGCATTTTGCAGGGATTCGAAGGTTAAATATTGATATTTAAGTAAAATAAGTTATGCAACTCCTGATTTTGTCTATGTAATCCTCAACACTCTGTTGATTCTGCTGATAGCCGTTTTGAAAGGACTCGCCGATGGAATTACAATAAATTACGAATATCAGGTATGCAAACCGTGATCATTTTTAATTTAATTTATTTTTTATTAAGTCTTGCTCGACCTCAGCCGTGATTATTTATGTTCATAATATTGTATGCCTGAAAAATGCCACTCCTTTTTGCTAAAGTTTTCCTGGCCATAAATATTTGTATTCATGATATTACACGCTTGAATAATGCCTAACTTTGTTTCCTTTTGCTGGAAAATGGCTGGCCTTTGAGCTACACTAGTTGCATTGTTCAAAGATATTGAACTCCCACTTAAACAAATCATTTTGGATCCTTCTCCGTTTTCATTCCACAAATTTTTTTTTTTAAATTTAAAGACGTAGGTTGAATCCCGTTAGCTTTCTCCCAAGGATATTCAACAATTCTTAAATAAGTTGGATAAACTTCAAACCTATACCCCAACATGACTCAACCACCGTTGATGAGAATCAAATCAATGGTGAGAGTGACTTTGACCTTTCAATGATTCCTCTATCTACGACCAATCGTGACCCTTCTTTGCTCAATCCAATGGTGCAACTCATTCTGAAGCATTTACTCACTATTTAACTTGCTATCGAAGCGATTGAGAGCTGCGTACTGTGTACTAGGGTTTCCTTCAACGTTCACATTAGGTTGGATCTAGATTCAACGATGAAATTAATCTTCCAACTCGCTCTCAACGTAGTGTGGAGAACTCTATACTCACTACGATTTCAAACAGGCAAGAATGTCCTTCTATTCCTTGATTTGATCACTGCAATCAATCTCAATCTATAACCAATCGAATCAGGTTGTTAAACAAAGCACACACATTTCCAGGTAACATAGTGAGTTGTTGCGCTATTAAACATTAAGCATTAGTTGCATTCCACTCAATAACTCTCATCAAGTTCTGATATATGCATCCATAGATCAAATGCAAATCATATAAACCACACCTTGCAAATATAAAAACACGATGGTATGGATCAAGATTGAAACTATATATTACAAATTTATTTAATCAACCACAAAGATACTGCTCATAAAGAGAATAGGCTACATGGAACATGAAATGGGTGAAGATTATATTTTTTTTCACATACAGAGTACACACTCTGTTTTCTTCTATTCTCCCCAACAATGTCAACATTCTAGATTACAAGCTACAAAATACATTCAAATCTCACCATCTATCTAGATCCATACAATCAAAATCTATCAACAAATTGGAGAAATCCTTGGTCTAAATTTAGATAAAATCCCTCATTCTAGTTCTAAGAGATTCCAGATCTTATTTTGGCAACAATAGCCATTATTACACACATTTAGCATTATTATTAAGGAACTAATTCCTATGTAAAACAAACTCATTTAATTTGACTTTCTAGAAGTCAATACAACATAACTTGAATGATGCCCCTGGAACCGAAATGCCTCACTAGTAATATGCTAATAATTGAGAACAAAATTTAGTCTGGAACCAAGTAATGAAGATGCAATTGAATTCAAGAAAAAATAAATCTCCTCTAACATTTATCCCACACATTATTTCACTTAGTCCAAGTTGTGAAAACAATTTCTTTTTTCATGTTGGCAAATATTCAAATTTTCAACTTACACATTGCTTGAGGTCCTTTTGTTCTTCTCTAGAGCATAGATATTCACCAACAATATCAAAAAAACTAGGAACTTCATCTTCCATTCTCAGGTCAAGGAAACGATCTTATGTTTGAATTTCATTAGGATAAAAAACTGCCACATCAACATGATTTGGAACTCTATCTTGGAGGTGAATACCCACGATATCAGGGATCCATTTTCCTGTTTGTATTCCATGAGATTCATGAAAGATCACATGATCAACCATCTCTTCCCCTTTATCATTCTCATAATCGAATATGGGGGAGCCCTTAATATGTATCATATAAGACTTGCGACTGCTTTCTTCCAATTCTAAGACCCGTGATTGTTTTGAGCTGAAAATTGCATCACCATAGGTGCTAACAGGGATTCCCTTTTGAATTTCAAGGGATTTTTTAAAATTTTCCTTCTTAATGACTCTCTAGGTGAGGATTTTATTCTTAGAAACATAACTATGTGCATTATCCTCAAGATCAGAGAGGTTAAAACCCATCACTTGGCACTTAGGAAACTTCTCAATTTCTGGTTTATTAACATTTCTCTTGGTATCATTCTCAACAAAAAAAGAGATACCATCTCTATCCTCCCTTTGGTCACAACCACTTCCAAACTTGGATATAGGAGGACTGTCAAAACTCAATCCAGGATGCATATTTGAGCTAGCATTGCCACAAACAACTCTGTCGTAGACAATCATTTCAAGGTTTATCACATTGGCACTTCCATCAATATGGAGAAAGGTTCCAATTAGGGTATTATCAAAGCTTCCACCATTGTTTCCTCCTAATTTTGAGTGTAGATATAGGTTGTTAGTTGTATCATCACATATTAAGTCTTTCTTTTTTATAGAGGTAATGCTTGTGATCATGCTAGAATTGATGCCAAGGGTTGATCCATGTCTATTCTATCTACAATATTAATGTTGGGATATGAAGCCACAAATTTTCTTACTTTAGAGTATGGGTTGTCTTCATCATCCAATTATAAGGGGAAATCAAACCACAGTTCTTCATCATCTCCGAGAGGAGGTCCGAGAGCTTCAATGATAGGGTTTATTGCACCATATATTTTCTTGAAATTTTCAATGACAACCATCCATTTCTCATGGTCATTATAAGGGATCCAACGTCTGCAAAATGCTTCAATAAACTCTGCAAAAGATGAAATCTCTCCCTTGCCAAGATTTTCGAATCACATCCTTGGATCACCTTTGAGACATACAAAAAAAAAATCATCATATTACCTTCATGACAAAGGTCAATGCTCAAACTAAATTCAATGAAAGATGATCACTGTTGCATGACTGAATCACCACATCCATGAAATCTTGGAATTTCCCTTGCATTTACATCATTAATATCATGAGGAAATCCCCAAACATTTGGATAATGAAAAGGAGCATACCAATTGGCTAGCCATGGAAGGCTATTGTGCATGCCAAATTGGCATGCACAACAACCCTATTGGCTATTGTGCATAAACCTTTGGATCATTAGTTAATTAGTTTCCAAATGCATAAAAAGAGAGAGACAACACGTAGCTTTTGGAGATGCCTCTTTCGCCTAATATATGAAACCATATGACCTTACCTTCTAAAGAAGTTAAGCACTATTAGTCCCCACCTTTTAGGCTTGGAATATGGTAATCAATTTGTCATTTTTCTTAAAACTTGACACTAGTTTGGAGAAAGTAGAACCGATCATATGAAACTAAGTTTCCATGCATTGAGATTATTTCTAAGCTTATAGTTTTAGATATTTCTATCAACAAGTTACAATATTCTTTGTCGTATTTGGCCTCATATCAAGGAAAGACAATCGAATTTCATTTTAGATGCCAATCTCCTATGTTTCAACTCTAGAAAAGTTATTTAATTAGTTAAACATATAATGCTATAAAGTAATTCTTGAGATTTATTTAGCATTAATTGGCCTCTCTGGTGCTATCTTTAGATAGGTAGTAATGCTCATCCTTCAGTGTGGTGGTGAAGGTGTGGCCATGAAGGATATCAATCATGATAATTTATTTTGCCTCCGCCACGACCTTTGCACTACCTTTGTTGCACTTGCCGCCTTTTGTACCTGGTGCAAAGCCACTACATACTATATTGAACCTATATTTAGCTCTTGATCATGGGGAATGAGGAGCTATAAGCACATATTCAACAACATGAATCCAACTAGTTCTTATAGGCCACTAGCATCACTTCTATTAGATCAATAGAACTTGAAGGAAGCCTAGAGAGAATTATAGAAGTGGTTAAGGTCATATTACGCTCAATGCAAGAAGATGCTTTTGAGGGTGGAAAAGTAATTTCACTGCAAACATACATGATATACAAATTTTCTCCATTGAAGCCTTCTCTTAGCAATTAGAGCAAGTTGTTGCATTCAATACAAGGATTGGTTCCACTCTACCTATGTAATCCAAAAATAATAGAAATGGATAACTACTGAGGGTATGAAATGGATCAAATATGATTAGCTACAATACCTACTATCATCGACCTAACATGCATAGAATGGAAATTATGAATACACCATTTCACTTGGTATCTCAAAAATCTATCCGCGAACTAGAAGGGCCATTGTTGATCCAAGCATAAGCTTCATTGACTAGTTTTTCTTTGTTATGCCACAATATTTTTTCCTTTCCTATCATGCTTACCTAGAATTATGGCCATATTAGTGGAAGCGAAGGAGAAAGTGCCATAAGATGTTGATCAACTAGCATAAGCATATTCAAATTATATAGTCTTTTCAACTTGGTCGAACAAGTTTCCTTTGAAATAGATTCAATACCAACATTTCAAAATAGCTACATARAAATAGACCCTATAGAAAATGGTGCTCATCTTGTATTTAAAAATGTAAAACACTAGCAAAATACACAAGTATTCAGATATAAATATTGTTATTCATATATAAATACACAAGTATTCAGATATTGTTATTGTAAATTACTTGTGTATTATTAGTTCTTATAAAGTTGTTACAAGAACTTTACCCTTTAATTAAGACGTGTAACTGTTTAGGGGCTTATTAACCATTCTTCAGGGTCTCATAATGATGGTGAATGAATGATCTATGTTTTTTCATATGGGAGCATAACTTGTAATTTATTTCCAAGAGTCATCTTGCTATTTGACATATTTTTCTTTCACATTATATCTCTTATCTTGACACAATGCTTTAAATTTTGTGGTGCATCTGAACACTGGTGACACCTTTTCTTTCACATTATATCTCTTATCTTGACACAATGCTTTAAATTTTGTGGTGCATCTGAACACTGGTTACATCTTTTCTTTCACATTGTATCTCTTATCTTCTGCATTGTTATTTCAAGTCGTGCATATATTGGTTTCCTGAGTCCGTTTCTACTGTAATTTCATGAAAATTCTATGACATGTCTTATTGCCATATGTTTTATAGGTCTTGGCAACTGTTTGTGGTCCCCATATTTTCCATACTAGTTATCTCATGGGCTGTTCTATTTTTACAGTTTTGGAAGCACCAGAACGCTACATTACAGGCCATGTTAAATTTGTTTATCCTTGTCAAACTTATCTTGAATGTTAATATACTACATCCAGTTTATGGGCACATTCATGTTGACATTAAATATCCCATCCAAGATATATAGTGATTTACATTCATGTTATAAATGCTACATCTAATAAGCCAACTGGTCTAAGGGAAATTACATTCCAAGATCATGTGGTCACGTGGAGGAATGAGGGTGCTGGCAGGAGAAAGTAAAATATGTTGGAAAACACCATGATAAACCAAATAACTTCACAAATACTGCAGAAGGAAGAAGATACAAGAATATATGATGGTATATTGAAAAATACAAATATGTCATCTAAGCTAAATTCAGCCAAGAGAAGAGCACTCCAAAAAATGGAATGATCCAAACAATGTGGCATGGGATCCCCTATATAAGATCCATGCAAAACCATGGGAGGTAACAACTAAGTGGAGGTTATGTATCCCAACAAAATCATGTCCAAAACACACTGAGCCTCTATTGTTTGGGTAGTCTTCTCCAGAACAGTGAAACAAGGGGCCGTCTTAAACTCATACAACTCAAGGAGATTTTTTCTTCAAAATGAAATAAGTCTACTCATTTTAAAAAAAACAAAAGATTTAAAAATACCTCCAATAGATGTCCTCCCCCATTGCTCGATTGATCTCTCCTTTTATGGGGTGGAGATTACTAGGTGCATCCACTAATTGCTTGAATAGGGCTGTTGTGCATGCCGATTTGGCATGCACAACAACCCTATTGGTTGCCGTCCATAACCATTGCAACCATTTGGATGGGAGTATTTGAGATCTAGAAATGAACTATTGTTCATTTATTTGATCTAGACTTTTATTTGATCTACACAATTAAACTTTGTTTAACTCCTACTGGCATGCTAACACTAATTGTAACACAAACTTTGACTACTAAAAGATTATGCTCAACAATGGAAGGTGCAAGGGGTGGCTTTTGGGATGGATTGGCTTCATCGTGTCTTTGATTCATCAAATTACTAAAACCATCACTCTAGTGCTAGTAGAATTATTCTGTTGATATAGATGTGACATAGTCTCAAGCACATCTAACTCACATCTCATAATCCTCACTAGGGAATTCCCTCGTTCTAGACACTTCAATATTCTAAGTTTGAGTGCATGCATCTTTCCTACTGGCATCCTTCCCCTATCAACTTTGCTCCAAGGAAGCCATTTTTAAGCTGCTCCAATGCAACTTGTTCCAAGATCCACCCGTTGTTTAGTAAATAATGAGTAGCCTCACTATGTCTTTGTCATAATTCGCTCAATCTCATAGTTTCTAAATCTTATCTATCATTGTGCTCCCTTATGTAAGATTCCTTGTGTATATGAACTTGTTTCATAGGGTTATCTCACCATTTCTTATTTGTAATTTCTCGTGCTTAGCACATCCATCCTGTGTACTCTTACCTAGTTTCAACCATCTTCACAATTACTAAGATATCCATGACTTGAACTTCTCAACTTAGCCTAACTCCATTGAGGTGCACCCCCTAGTGCAATTCTTAAGTTTCCATGTTGTTGGGGTTGAAGGCTAACAATCCCTTCTCCACTAACATCTTAATCCATAGAGGAATCTCACAAGTTAGTTTCCCTTGAGGCCCCTTCAAGAAATCTTTTTATGCCTTCAAAAAACACTGGTAATACTTGCTTGCTTGCAAACTTAAGAATGTATCCTTCAAGAATGTGTTCCAACCAAAATCAACAAAGTGCGTCAACTTATCGTTGAGCTCTTGAATTTTTCTATCCAAAGTGGCACTCTATTCCATCCTCTCACTAGTCTCATAGAGGTGTGGGAATTTAGCTTTGCATCTTCCTTCAATCACTCATATTTATCAGTGTAGGAAGTTCAACCCATAAAATTTCATGGTCCTCTGTATAAGGATAGTGATCTTTAAATTTATGAACTTTAAGATTTATAAAACAATCTCATGTGGTGCAAAACCGCCCTCTTGAGCATCAAACCATCATTGGGATTCTTTTTTAGTCGATTCCCACTAGATATTGTTCTCTCAACAAATACATATCAAGGTCTTGATGATGAAATAAATTGTTGGTGCTAAGTCTGAGACCTAGGGTTCTCATGGGTTTCCAACATTAGTGTAGTGTAGAATATTGAAGGATATTGGCATTTTTAGTGCTAAATTTTATCATATCTTTTTGCATTGTTGAATTGTTTACGAATTCAATTGTCATTGAATAGTAACATAGACATGAACCAAGTGACTTAGCATACAACAATGATATTGTCTTGATTAAGTTGCACCTAAGGAATCCCATTTGCTTTGATCAAATGATCTTAGGTAGAATGTTCTTGCTACACATGGTGAGACTTTTAGAGAAAATATTATAAGGATTGTTGCTAGAGAGCGGGAGCGGGAATCGAGAGTGGTCCTTCCCAAAAGAATATTGAGTCTTTTGAACACATATATATTAATATGTGTTTGTGTGCACACGTGCAATCCTTGGAGTGGTGTCATTATTTTACACAAATGTGTCCTTGAGTATCTCACTTACATGAATTGGTTGTTTGTGGCCTTGTAGGGTTAGCTTGAACAAGTCTAGAGCGAGTCATTGTAGAGGGCCTCACTCAATTTTCCCTGCCCTTTCTAGCCACTCAATTTTTCATAATAAACACCTTTTGATTTATTGTCAAGGCCCAATGGCTTTGTGTAAAATTTACCAGGTCATATAGATCAAGCGTTAGGAAGAAAACTTGTCACCTTCTTACTAAGTTGACTAAGACTTGCATGGATGGGGTTAACTACTTTCCATGCATGCTAGTGCATGTGGCACATGGTAGTTTTGATATGATAATATATTTATTGTTGACTTCGACTAATATGTGTAGTGCTATAGAGAACATGTGTAGATATGGAAAATAACGAAGACTTGGGAAATGATATATATTGCTATGAAAAATAATGGACATATATATAAACTACATAAAACTATGTAACATTTCTACTAAGGGTCCAAGGCCAAGACCTCTCTATTGAACTGTGGACATGTGATTGATTATAGAAAAAATAAAGTAATAGGCTCATAATGTCCAAAGGAAGCATGAGGAGGAGCCATGGATTGATGCGAGGTAAAGGGGTGGGGTTGATGAGAGGAAGGTACCACTTGTCCTAGTGCAATGAACATTACCTATTCTCCCTCGGCTTCAAGGATTAATCCCAGCTTATGTGACTCTTTTTATGTGCAATTTTGTCTTGACATATGGAATGGACACCTATAACCTACATGGTTTTGAAATTTGTACCCCACACATTTGACACATGATGCCCTCATGGATTGTCGCCAACTTCTACATGAAAAAGGTCCTCCTTGAGCGATCCCAAACCACTGCATCCATGAAATAATGGAAATTATAGATGGGATTTTTGCATTAGAGAGTGAGTTCTCTCATGGGATTATTCATTCACTATATCACGAGGAGGGTTGTATTATTCCTAGTGAGAAAAATGTTGTCATGCTGGAAAGGAAAATGTTTGTGAATGGAGCTATGGAAAGTTCTTGCTTGTATGAGTCCATGGAAAGACTTATGGAATTGAGATTGTTGGTGATGAATCTGCAACTACTGCTGATAATTTATATTATTAATAGTGAGGATCATTCTACTCAGCATGTTGTTAGCTCGATTCCAAAGAATAAGAAGATAGTCCTATCTATAGACTCTGTTGAGTTAGAGCTTGCAAAAAGGCGTCACTGGTCTTCAACATACATGACACTTGTTGCAGGAGTAGCTTTATTAGCAAATGTTAGCATCATGGTATATTTTACAGGATCATCCAAGAAGAGAGATTACCAATAAGGACCAACGAAGGCATCCAAACCAAAGGGAAGAAACTAGGTATGCTCACAATGAGGATGAAATAATGAGATGCCTTATTAAACAAATTTCCTTTGAGTAAGATATGATTTTACTTTCATCGGATGAGATTTTTCCTAAAATTGGAAGAATAAAATAATCAGTCATTGGTTCACAGAAGTTTGCCAGAGAATGCAATAGATACAATGCTTGTAGTGAAGGAGATATTATTTTGATGAACATCTTTGTCATTCCCGATCTACATGTGTCAGAAGTTACTCTGAAACAAGAAACCATGTTTATGATCTGCACTTAAGTGAAGAAGAAACCCCCTATTTCTTACCAATCCTCCAATGGTATAGGACAAGGTTATTTACATTTATGGATGCATAATTAAAGTGATTGTTGAGAATAAAGATTAGGCCCAAATAAGGCAATAGAGGTTGATAGAAGACATAGGCACATGACCTATTGGTTCCCCTTTTCAGTTCCAAATGTGACAATGATATGGTCCTAAGTTCTAATAAGAAATGTCCAATTCTCTTGAACATAGAATAGTAAAAAATTACAAGCATACTTAGTAGGTATCATACAAATTGGTAATGTCACAACAAGAAGAAATACAAATGGATTTGATAAAAACACTATCAAAAGGACTAAGTTGACAATAGGATATAAAGGCAAAGGGTTGTTAACAACAACGATACTAGAGGGCCTATCATGTAATCAAGTTTCCAAGGGCTGGGAAATTCCATTATTGAGAAAATTAGGTCCTACATTAAAAGACAAAATTATATACAACTGGATATTGTACTCACCATAGTGTTCCTTGGAGAAAATGGTTGATCCAAAATGATCGCAAATGTATCCTAGAGAAATTATGGGTGCTAGGATGTCCAAGACATTGGTTTCAAGATCCAATATACCTTGGATGGCTGACGAAAGTTAGTTGTGATTGTGCACATGCCTCAAGAGTCAAAGGGAAATTGTGCACTAGTACAATTTGTATCGATTGCAAACTAACAGACTCACCATTTTGGGGTTTATGGATGCCTTTTTAGTGCAACACAAAAATGTAGGAAGTAGCTTTCAACTATGCTATCAAAAGTGGGGCCACCTTTTGACATGATGATCACTCAATGATGAATTCTTCTGATGATAACAAAAGATAGAAATAAGAAGAAACATCTGCTATAACTGAGAATAAATGCATGATTGGATGTATGGAAACAGAATAAAACAAAGAGAAACTTCATCAAAATCTAATGTTTGGGTCACAACTTTATGGTTGTGAGGGAAAAACAAATGTCTCTATTTCAAGCCAGAATTTAGAAGTCCTATAATCAATGATATACTTTTTTTCTCTGCAAGTAAACCCCCTTTTTCATCTAAGAGTCCCAAGATAACTAACTTGGATTGCAGTAATGGAAGTATTGGAAATGGTTTATTTTATTGGGAATAATTTTACATTTAGTCCTACACAGGTACTCTGGAAAAAGAAGCAAAAAGAAACTTGGCTTCCTTAGGAATGATGATATATGGATCGCCATGGCTAAACCTTGGTCTCCAATACTATTGATATGGAGTCGCACACATGCATGCTCGCATGCAAAACAACCCTGTGGCTGTTGTGCATGCCAATTTGGCATGCACATAAGCCACATGGCTATTGTGCATGCCAATTTGGAATGCGCAAAAACCACATGGCTGATGTGCATGCCAAACTGGTATGCACAATAGCCGCAGGGTTAATGTGCATGCCAAAATGGCATGCACAACAACCATAGTGGTTGATGTGCATGCCAATTTGGCATGCACATTAACCCCATGGTTGCTGTGCATGCCAAAATTGGCATGCACAATAACCATCCTCTCCTTTTGACTTTTGAAAAGACTACCAACCTCAACTCAAAATTTCCACTTTATACCCTACTAATTTACTAACCTACTCTAGACTACTAATCTTAGAGCTTGCTGCTGCTAACATCACTACTACAACCATTAGTTTGCAGCTTTACCAAGACTATTAACCAAGCAAACCTACCCAAATATTGCACAAGCCTAGGCCCTATCATCTTAAGGCCTTGAACTATATCTCGTTTTCATTTTAAGTGCATTTATGAAGTTGTTGCTGCTGTTACAACCATTGTTTCCATCCAATATAAGCCTTCTAAATGTATTATAAACCACCCATAATTTGTCCTAGGCAAGTTATTATCGATAAATGCTAAAGTGTGTGTTCAATTGCCTCAACAAAGTACATTTCCGAAGCTTGTTTGTTGTTTTCATCATTGTTAATTTACTACAGTTGCAAGTACTTTAGAAAACCATTTGAAAGATATTATTTGATTTGTATCTATCTAGAAATTGTAAGTAGCAAAAGTATTATCATTGTGAAGCTTTAATATCTCATTATATTTGTCCAAACAGGGTGCAATTTCTGGATATATTACAACTGCTACGTATTTATCTTCTCCATACATAAACTTGTCTGGTAGCATATTTTCAAGTATCGTTATCCACCTCACATGTTCAAGTATCCTGTTTGCACTGAAGGAACTACCCTAGCTGGCTCATCAACTTCCATGGTTGCAAATACCAACCTAAACTTCGAAATTATGTTATGAAAAACATATATTTCAACATTGGCTAAATAGATCCAAGAATTATCTAAGAGAAGGAATACACGAGAGCAAGTTTGGTGTATAGTATGAAGAATTGAAGACCATGTTGGGAACAACTATTCTTCGTTAAAGAGTGGAGTAAGAGCTCCCAACCCACTCCCACCACCGATGAGATTTCTAGTTAATACTACTAATGAACACTATGCGATTGAAAATTTGTTGATCACCTGCCACATATGTACTGCATTCTCCATAAGTACTCCTTAGTACCTATAACCATGTATCATAGTTCTTACAACACTAATACCTACAAGGAGGATAAATCTAGAGCACTGCAAGCACTTGTAGAAAGTTTCAAAATGACTTCTTTATGGGTTAATGAAGTTGATACCCTAGCTAGAGGTCGAGACCATGGAGGATGTGAGGGTTATGTGATGAGGCGGGACATGTCTCTTAATATTTTCCTCACTTAAGGAAGTTGAGGTGTAACAATTGATGGAAAATTGGGAACCTAATAGAAAACTGCCTCGACTTATTGCAAAAATGGGAGGCTTGAGATAGACAAAGTAATGCAAATGTGATCAATTTGAATCTTAGGAGGGATGAAGCCTCATGAATCAATGTAGTTACAAAGGGAGGAACATGAGCCAATGGCGATACTATTAATAATGGCTAGAACCAGATAAAGTAAGCTATCACTGTCATTGTTGGGTTTCATTGGTGTACCTGGCAAATGGAGAACAACCAATAGGGATGTTGTGCATGCCAATTTGGCATGCACAACAACCATGTGGTTGCTGTGCATGCCAAATTTGGTATGCAAAACAATGCTATCCTCCATGATGCCTTGACATCAATCTCCTTATGCGTGATGCTTGTCTTTAGAAATATTGGATCCACAATCACATTGTAAATCACCTTGCTTGTGTTAGAAAAAACAGGACTGCAGAGAAATAAAATAAAACAAATGCGGAAATAAAACACAAAAGATACACAATACAATAGAGAAACAGATATACGTGGTTCACCCATTGTGGGCTACATCCACCAGAGAAATTGCCAGGTCCTTCCTTTATTATTATCCAACAAATGAAGGGATACAACCTACAACAAACCCATTGTAACTTCCTCTTCTTTCTCTCATAGTCTCCTCTCTCAGAATACAATATTTGCCATGATACATAGCCACAATACATTTCCCTCATCAAAGAGGGTTGCCTTCTAGGGAAAAAAACCCTAACATAACTTCTACCGTCAGATCTGCGACCTTATAATGAATGGTCCAAATTTACAATGAAATTACAAGATACATTTACAAGGCAATTTTTCCTTCGGGGGCTTCGGCCCCGAACCCCCACTGGGGGCCCGCTTGACCCCCCCTTTGCACTCCCCAGCGTGGAGGAGTGTACATTATTCTAGGGTGTAAAGTCTTCATGGAGTATAAACATGGTTGAAAACAAAGACCTCTGAATCAGGAAGATAATCAAGCTCCACAACCAACAATATCCCACTTGGAGACTGATCTCAACAACTCCACCATTGTTGTATCTACTGGACTATAAACCTTCTTGGACGTGGAAAATTTCTCATCTTCATATTCATTCTTGAAGACCAACTAAAACTAAGCAGGACTCAGTTTCTCTCTGTTTAGTGCCTTTGTTAACATGTCTGCATGATTATGGATAGTGTCTATCTTTTCCAACTTCAAATGTCCATCTTCCAAGACAAATCGTATGAAATGGTACCTGAGCTGCATATGCTGAGTCTTCAAATGGAAGGAGAGTTCTTTGCAATATGAATGACACTCTCACTGTCACAGAACAACCTATTATTCTCTTGCTTCTTTCCCAATTCCTCCATAAACCTCTATAACTAAATCATCTCTTTACTAGCCTTTGTAGCAACAACATACGCTACTTCTATTGTTGAAAGCGCAACAACCTTTTTCAGTTTTGAAAACCAACTTACCATTGTTCCACCTACAGTAAAAACATACCCTGTGGTTCTCCTCTTGCTATTTTTATCACCTGTCATATCTGAATCAACATATCATTGTAGAACAATGTTTGAAACTCCAAAACTTAATGCATGAGTAGCAGTACCTCTCAAATACATGAGAATCCACTTTAGTGCCTCCCAATGTTCCTTACCTGAATTTTTCATATACATGCTCACAACTCCCACTGCATGTGCAATATCTGGTCTTGTGCAAAACCATCGCATACATCAAGCTACCAACTGCTGATGAATAAGGGACCCTGGACATGTATTCTATCTCCTCATTTGTCTTGGGATACATTTCCTTAGTTAATTTGAAATGGCTGGCCAAAGGTATACTAACTGGTTTTGCATTCTGCATTTTAAACCTCTCCAACACCTTCTCTATGTACTCACCTCAAGACAATGTCAATTTGTGATTTTTCCTGTCTCTTGTTATTCTCATACCAAGGATTTTCTTTGCAGCACCCAAATCCTTCATCGCAAATGAATTAGCTAATT
>ML794228.1:117884-173608 GCA_009831015.1 Picea engelmannii | reverse complement strand
CTATTTCAAAGGAAACTTGTTCGACCAAGTTGAAAAGACTATATAATTTGAATATGCTTATGCTAGTTGATCAACATCTTATGGCACTTTCTCCTTCGCTTCCACTAATATGGCCATAATTCTAGGTAAGCATGATAGGAAAGGAAAAAATATTGTGGCATAACAAAGAAAAACTAGTCAATGAAGCTTATGCTTGGATCAACAATGGCCCTTCTAGTTCGCGGATAGATTTTTGAGATACCAAGTGAAATGGTGTATTCATAATTTCCATTCTATGCATGTTAGGTCGATGATAGTAGGTATTGTAGCTAATCATATTTGATCCATTTCATACCCTCAGTAGTTATCCATTTCTATTATTTTTGGATTACATAGGTAGAGTGGAACCAATCCTTGTATTGAATGCAACAACTTGCTCTAATTGCTAAGAGAAGGCTTCAATGGAGAAAATTTGTATATCATGTATGTTTGCAGTGAAATTACTTTTCCACCCTCAAAAGCATCTTCTTGCATTGAGCGTAATATGACCTTAACCACTTCTATAATTCTCTCTAGGCTTCCTTCAAGTTCTATTGATCTAATAGAAGTGATGCTAGTGGCCTATAAGAACTAGTTGGATTCATGTTGTTGAATATGTGCTTATAGCTCCTCATTCCCCATGATCAAGAGCTAAATATAGGTTCAATATAGTATGTAGTGGCTTTGCACCAGGTACAAAAGGCAGCAAGTGCAACAAAGGTAGTGCAAAGGTCATGGCGCAGGCAAAATAAATTATCATGATTGATATCCTTCATGGCCACACCTTCACCACCACACTGAAGGATGAGCATTACTACCTATCTAAAGATAGCACCAGAGAGGCCAATTAATGCTAAATAAATCTCAAGAATTACTTTATAGCATTATATGTTTAACTAATTAAATAACTTTTCTAGAGTTGAAACATAGGAGATTGGCATCTAAAATGAAATTCGATTGTCTTTCCTTGATATGAGGCCAAATACGACAAAGAATATTGTAACTTGTTGATAGAAATATCTAAAACTATAAGCTTAGAAATAATCTCAATGCATGGAAACTTAGTTTCATATGATCGGTTCTACTTTCTCCAAACTAGTGTCAAGTTTTAAGAAAAATGACAAATTGATTACCATATTCCAAGCCTAAAAGGTGGGGACTAATAGTGCTTAACTTCTTTAGAAGGTAAGGTCATATGGTTTCATATATTAGGCGAAAGAGGCATCTCCAAAAGCTACGTGTTGTCTCTCTCTTTTTATGCATTTGGAAACTAATTAACTAATGATCCAAAGGTTTATGCACAATAGCCAATAGGGTTGTTGTGCATGCCAATTTGGCATGCACAATAGCCTTCCATGGCTAGCCAATTGGTATGCTCCTTTTCATTATCCAAATGTTTGGGGATTTCCTCATGATATTAATGATGTAAATGCAAGGGAAATTCCAAGATTTCATGGATGTGGTGATTCAGTCATGCAACAGTGATCATCTTTCATTGAATTTAGTTTGAGCATTGACCTTTGTCATGAAGGTAATATGATGATTTTTTTTTTGTATGTCTCAAAGGTGATCCAAGGATGTGATTCGAAAATCTTGGCAAGGGAGAGATTTCATCTTTTGCAGAGTTTATTGAAGCATTTTGCAGACGTTGGATCCCTTATAATGACCATGAGAAATGGATGGTTGTCATTGAAAATTTCAAGAAATTATATGGTGCAATAAACCCTATCATTGAAGCTCTCGGACCTCCTCTCGGAGATGATGAAGAACTGTGGTTTGATTTCCCCTTATAATTGGATGATGAAGACAACCCATACTCTAAAGTAAGAAAATTTGTGGCTTCATATCCCAACATTAATATTGTAGATAGAATAGACATGGATCAACCCTTGGCATCAATTCTAGCATGATCACAAGCATTACCTCTATAAAAAAGAAAGACTTAATATGTGATGATACAACTAACAACCTATATCTACACTCAAAATTAGGAGGAAACAATGGTGGAAGCTTTGATAATACCCTAATTGGAACCTTTCTCCATATTGATGGAAGTGCCAATGTGATAAACCTTGAAATGATTGTCTACGACAGAGTTGTTTGTGGCAATGCTAGCTCAAATATGCATCCTGGATTGAGTTTTGACAGTCCTCCTATATCCAAGTTTGGAAGTGGTTGTGACCAAAGGGAGGATAGAGATGGTATCTCTTTTTTTGTTGAGAATGATACCAAGAGAAATGTTAATAAACCAGAAATTGAGAAGTTTCCTAAGTGCCAAGTGATGGGTTTTAACCTCTCTGATCTTGAGGATAATGCACATAGTTATGTTTCTAAGAATAAAATCCTCACCTAGAGAGTCATTAAGAAGGAAAATTTTAAAAAATCCCTTGAAATTCAAAAGGGAATCCCTGTTAGCACCTATGGTGATGCAATTTTCAGCTCAAAACAATCACGGGTCTTAGAATTGGAAGAAAGCAGTCGCAAGTCTTATATGATACATATTAAGGGCTCCCCCATATTCGATTATGAGAATGATAAAGGGGAAGAGATGGTTGATCATGTGATCTTTCATGAATCTCATGGAATACAAACAGGAAAATGGATCCCTGATATCGTGGGTATTCACCTCCAAGATAGAGTTCCAAATCATGTTGATGTGGCAGTTTTTTATCCTAATGAAATTCAAACATAAGATCGTTTCCTTGACCTGAGAATGGAAGATGAAGTTCCTAGTTTTTTTGATATTGTTGGTGAATATCTATGCTCTAGAGAAGAACAAAAGGACCTCAAGCAATGTGTAAGTTGAAAATTTGAATATTTGCCAACATGAAAAAAGAAATTGTTTTCACAACTTGGACTAAGTGAAATAATGTGTGGGATAAATGTTAGAGGAGATTTATTTTTTCTTGAATTCAATTGCATCTTCATTACTTGGTTCCAGACTAAATTTTGTTCTCAATTATTAGCATATTACTAGTGAGGCATTTCGGTTCCAGGGGCATCATTCAAGTTATGTTGTATTGACTTCTAGAAAGTCAAATTAAATGAGTTTGTTTTACATAGGAATTAGTTCCTTAATAATAATGCTAAATGTGTGTAATAATGGCTATTGTTGCCAAAATAAGATCTGGAATCTCTTAGAACTAGAATGAGGGATTTTATCTAAATTTAGACCAAGGATTTCTCCAATTTGTTGATAGATTTTGATTGTATGGATCTAGATAGATGGTGAGATTTGAATGTATTTTGTAGCTTGTAATCTAGAATGTTGACATTGTTGGGGAGAATAGAAGAAAACAGAGTGTGTACTCTGTATGTGAAAAAAAATATAATCTTCACCCATTTCATGTTCCATGTAGCCTATTCTCTTTATGAGCAGTATCTTTGTGGTTGATTAAATAAATTTGTAATATATAGTTTCAATCTTGATCCATACCATCGTGTTTTTATATTTGCAAGGTGTGGTTTATATGATTTGCATTTGATCTATGGATGCATATATCAGAACTTGATGAGAGTTATTGAGTGGAATGCAACTAATGCTTAATGTTTAATAGCGCAACAACTCACTATGTTACCTGGAAATGTGTGTGCTTTGTTTAACAACCTGATTCGATTGGTTATAGATTGAGATTGATTGCAGTGATCAAATCAAGGAATAGAAGGACATTCTTGCCTGTTTGAAATCGTAGTGAGTATAGAGTTCTCCACACTACGTTGAGAGCGAGTTGGAAGATTAATTTCATCGTTGAATCTAGATCCAACCTAATGTGAACGTTGAAGGAAACCCTAGTACACAGTACGCAGCTCTCAATCGCTTCGATAGCAAGTTAAATAGTGAGTAAATGCTTCAGAATGAGTTGCACCATTGGATTGAGCAAAGAAGGGTCACGATTGGTCGTAGATAGAGGAATCATTGAAAGGTCAAAGTCACTCTCACCATTGATTTGATTCTCATCAACGGTGGTTGAGTCATGTTGGGGTATAGGTTTGAAGTTTATCCAACTTATTTAAGAATTGTTGAATATCCTTGGGAGAAAGCTAACGGGATTCAACCTACGTCTTTAAATTTAAAAAAAAAAATTTGTGGAATGAAAACGGAGAAGGATCCAAAATGATTTGTTTAAGTGGGAGTTCAATATCTTTGAACAATGCAACTAGTGTAGCTCAAAGGCCAGCCATTTTCCAGCAAAAGGAAACAAAGTTAGGCATTATTCAAGCGTGTAATATCATGAATACAAATATTTATGGCCAGGAAAACTTTAGCAAAAAGGAGTGGCATTTTTCAGGCATACAATATTATGAACATAAATAATCACGGCTGAGGTCGAGCAAGACTTAATAAAAAATAAATTAAATTAAAAATGATCACGGTTTGCATACCTGATATTCGTAATTTATTGTAATTCCATCGGCGAGTCCTTTCAAAACGGCTATCAGCAGAATCAACAGAGTGTTGAGGATTACATAGACAAAATCAGGAGTTGCATAACTTATTTTACTTAAATATCAATATTTAACCTTCGAATCCCTGCAAAATGCACATCGACAGAATCAACGAAGTATCAGAAACTTGATTCAATGGTCGAATTGAGTGATGAAAACATGCAAAGATCTCAAATTTTACGATACTTTCCTCCCCTTCGCCCTCTGTGTGGGGCTCGACTCCTCTAGAAAACAGATCTAGTTGATTAGGTAGAATGGTCGTTTAGTTTGATCACACTAGTGAGTCAAAACAAAGTGAATTTTGACCATATGAAAAGACCATGCAATAAATACAGATCCGAAAATTGAGAATTGGGTTCCCTCTAAAAAAATTTCCCATTTAAAATTCCCTTCTATATTTCAACTTTGCCACCAAATTTGTCGACCTTTCGAATGTTTACCACCATGGTCACACCATTCGCATTGTGGAGAGTGAAACATGAGGTTACACAAAAGTAAACCATATGACCATAGGTTTGATTCTTCCACTCGTAAACCCTACATTGTTTATGTTACATTCACCAAGAAACATTAAATAGAATGGAGTGTGATCTATTCTTGGAAATAAATTTCAGAAGCCTGGGGTCTTGAGTCTATACTAAATGAGAGTTTTGTTTTTGTTTTAGAATGGCATTGCATTTAAATTAGGTTTTTGAGTGGTTGATCATATTAACAAACATGTCCATAATTAATAATGACCTATTACCAATGCCTAAGATGATAACACTGCATACATGATGGATGACATGGAAAATCTTCTGGATGTTGATTGGGAGGAAGAGGATGTTTTATGGGCCAAAGAGGGTATTTTTCAACCAGATGAAACATACAAACATATATACAATCTCCAGTATGTAAAAGTGACAGGTGGTTGTCATGTGAAGTCTGGATCTGACATTGAATTGGGAGAATCTTTGAAGTTCTTGATTGACAATAAGGAAATTCATGAAACTTCTAGAGTTTCTCCATTAACTTGGACCAATGAGAAAGATAGCCCGAAAAACCCTAGATCTATATCTGACATTAACCCTCTGGTCACAAAACCAAACTGCTTCAAATCCATAGATAATAGGCAACCCCGATTGTGCATAGGTCAAGAGAAAGCAAAGAGACAACAAAAAATTTTGAAGGTGCGAAACAACCAGCCTCTCTATGTTCTGGAGAAGGATGTATCATTAGAGCTGGTTGCATGTCTATCTTTGAAGGCTTTGGTGGGAAAAAATTTCTTTATGAAGATGACAAAATAAAATCTCAAGAAGTGGATTCAAGACCAATGGAAACCCTTGGTCGACTATTTTCCTCGTTTAAGTCTGTTATCGAATCACTGGAACCCGTTTCATTTCTTATCGAAGGGATATATTTTAAAGATTTTAGCTAGTCCATGGATTATTAGTCGTGGGATTTTGATGCTCAAAATATGGAAACTTGCCTTTAATCCATATATGGAGTCCTTTTCCAAGAGTTCTGTATCGATGCTCCTCCCGAAATTTCCAGTAGACTTATGGGTTACACAAATCTTTGTAGATTTGGAAAACATTGTGGGAAGGTTCATGTATTTTGACGAGAAGACCTTGTGCTGAAACAATAAAAGGATTGCATGGGTACTAGTGGAATTTCATTCAGAAAAGGGTTTTTCGAAGGATATAGAGGTGTCTACAAGGGAAATTTTTTTCATCCAAGTTTTGGATTACGGGAGGGAACCATTTCGATGCCATCATTGCTATCAGGCAGTGCATATCAAAGAAAAATTCCCTTTGTTGATCAAAACATAAGCAAAGGAAGGTGGTAAGGGTTCTTAGCCGCCTCAACTTCCCTTGGATATTTTTTTTCAGTTCCACCCTCTCCAAGTAGTCATGAGCGGAATTCATTTCTTAGTAAGATGAAGATTTGTTTCCCCTCTTTTTTTAATAGTTTATCAAATGAGGATATAAAAATTCTTCATGATAATGAGGAGTGGGTAGTAGAAATTTTTTAGGGTTTTTGGGAGATTGTTTTAAAAAAAATTTAAGAACTTCCAACCCAAAATTTGATGTTTTTTATAAGGTTCCTCTTCAACAATCGAAAAACTAGATGATGTTAATTACCCCTACACAATCTAGCTCACCAAACCAGTTTGTAACAAATATTGGTTATGAGGAAACCCAAATTTAGACCCTAGCCCGGTTTGTTTTTAATAGGGACCCCACTCCTTCTTACAAAGAAGTTTTGGAAATTGGATCCCCTTCTTTAGAACTGAGAAATGTTGGTAATGTTGACAGCTTTGTAAAATTCTCACAAGAAGAAGTTATTGGTAAACAAGTTTCGAAACCCTCCTATAAATAGGCCCTTAAAAAAACCACTCTTCCAGTCTATAATTCAGATGAAGCTGCAAAATTGAATGTGGATAGAGACAATATGACCATTCGTAAGAAGAGTACAAAAAAGGTTAAAAAGGGGGTTATATGTGTTGTATATGGAGGCTTAGCACCTATTATTAAATCATCCCCTATACTACCTCGTGATTCTCCTTCTAATTCCCCTAGGGCGCTTAGAGCTTTCGATCCCAATTTGGGTTCCCCTGTATGATCATTCTATAAATGAATTTGAGAGGGTTTGGGGGTGCCCCTAAGTTGTTAAGCATAAAAAAGGTGATACAGTCAACTAGCCCTGACATTATCTTATTCCAGGAAACTATGGTTGATAATTATAAAGCCAAGGACTTCTTCTTAAAGTGTTGTCCCTTATGGGATTGTGTAGTTATTGATGCTACAGGCCTCTCTTGAGGCTTAATTTATGGATGGAATCCTTTATCTGTTGATCTTCAATCTTTTCATACTTCTGTAGGTATTCTAATGGAAGAACACCATAAAGGAGATTCTAGTACTGTCAAGCTACTAATTAAACTGCTATGGTCCCTATAAAGACAAAATTGCTTTCTAGAAATCACTGGAGGAGAGTGATTTCTTAAGAGAGGAAGGATTGATAATTGGGGGTGATCTCAGATGAGCGTGTTGGAAGAAATTACATGAAATTTCAAGAGTGTTTCGAACAAGATTCTATGAATGTGAATGATGAATGATGAAAATGATTTAACCGCATAATGAAGGTTCATGCAAATGTAGAGGATGTCGAAGATTATGCGGGGATGTTAGGCATCCTTGACTCTTGAAATCCTCTCATACCATATTCAAGGCATGTGTCTCATCTAACCATGTCAAATTTTGACCTAACCCCTAAGCCATTGACCCTTAAAGCCTTAAGCCTTAATCCTTAAACCTGTAAGCCCTCAACCTTAGTTAATCACTAATACCTTAACACAAAATCCCTAAATCCCCTAATCCCCAAGCCATCGACCCTTAAACACTTAAACATTAATCCCTTAATCCATAAGCCCCTATTCTCTAAGCACTTAAACATTAATCCCCTAGCACATAATCCCTAAGTCATTAACCATTCAAATACCTAACCCGTAAGCACCAAATCCCTTATCTCTTGACCCTTAATCCCTTAAACCCTAATCCCTAATTCTCTTAACCCTTAATGCATGTACCCCAAATCCCTAAATCCCATAATCCTCAAAGCCCCTATCCACATAACCCCCAACACCTCAACTAATTAACTATTTAGGCAAATCTGGCGCTAAACCCCATTCACTGCTCACCATGCAACATTGATGGATGACATTGGTGATAGGCGTGTAATTGGAAGACGTTAATCCATGAAATTTTAAGATATTTTCAATAAGCATTTCATAGATGTGAATGATGAATGATGACAATGAGACTGCATGATGAACGTTGATACAAACGTGGATGATCTAAAAAATTATGTGGGGACATCATGTATCCTTGAGTCTTGAAACCCTCACATAGCGTTAAGGGTACATGTGTTTATTCTAACCATGTCAAATTTCAACGCATACAGTAACAGTTTGAAGAAAGTTCAACATTAGCCCCATTCACTACTCACAGTGCGACATCAGTGGATGAAATTGGTGATTGGCGTGTTGGAAGAGGTTCCATGAAATTTAAAGAGAGTTTCAATAAATCCCTAACTCCCCTAACCTCTAATCCATTGACCCTTAAAGCCTTAATTCCTAATCCCTAATTAACCCTTAAGCCCTCAACCTTAGTTAATCAATAATCCCTTAACACAAAATCCCTAAATCACCTAACCCCTAATCCATCGACCCTTAAACACTTCTCACTAATCCATAATCCCTTAATCCATAAACCAGGTATGCACTGAGCACTTAAATATTAATCCCCTAGACCATAATCCCTAATCCATTAACCATTAAACTACCTAACCCGTAAGCACCAAATCCCTTATCTCTTGACCCTTAATCCCTTAAACCCTAACCCCTAATCCATTAACCCTTAATCCTTGTACTCCAAATCCCTAAATCCCATAATCCTCAAAGACCTTATCCACTTAACCCCCAACACCTCAACTAATAAACTATTTAGGCTAATCTGGATACATCCAGCGCTAAATCTGGTGTTACTTCTGGTGCAATTTATGGCACTAACTGGGGTGCTAAATCAGGCACTATTCCTAGCGCTAACTGGGGTGCTAAATCAGGCGCTATTCCTGGCGCTAAATGGGGCACTATTTCTAGCGCTAAATGGGGCACAATTTCTGGTGCTATTTTTGGCGCTAAATGGGGCACAATTTCCGACGTTATTAGCGCCTAATTTTTTTTTTGACACCAAAAACTCCATGAATAGCTCCATCCTGATAAATAGCATCGACTTGTTCAAAAAATTAAAGAAAAATACACTAAAACCAACTTTGGAAGCAAAAATGGGAGCAAATCACAGGGATTTGTTGTAGTGAAGACAGTTGTCTCCTTTTAATCTAGAGCACGAGATAAATAAAATTAAAATTCCTATGCCTTTGGTGGAGATAATGAAAAATGATCCTTTTAAACACTCTATCTTGAAGGTTTTGAAATCCCCTGCACCTGTTGTCTCTTCAAATACTTCTCCATCACCTGTTATCTCTTCAAACACTGTAAATTTGCAAGATGAAAATCCTGCTATAACAATTGGTCTGCATATTGAAAATGGATCTGATTCTTCGCCACCATTTTATATATCCTCGAACATTCATGATAAGATTTTGAATAATTGTCTCATGGACTCAGGAGCTTCACATAATTTTATGTCAAAGGTGGTTATGGATGAGTTAGGGCTAGATATCACAAAACCCTACCAAGATCTTTATTCCTTTTACTCTAAAAAGTCAAGTGTTTAGGAGTTATCAAAGATTTGGTTGGAACTTTGTCTCAGTTGCCTATGAAGAGTGTTGTTATGGACATTGTAGTGGTTGATATACCACCAAAGTTTGGAATGTTGTTTTCTAGGTCATGGGCTAAAAATGTGGGTGGATATTTGCAAATGGATTTGACATATGCCACCATACTTATTTTTGGGGGAGAACATCAGAAATTATACAGGGAAGTCAGACTTTCTTATATTGTAAGTGATCACGACAATCCAGGAAATCATCCTATCTGTGCATTAGGTGATTAAATTGGTTTAACAATATTTCATATCAGTGGTGATATTCCAGAATCACCAATTAACAAACCTATTGGTAATCCGGAGAAAAGTATGGAAAACTCAATTTGGAAGATGTTTTTTGATGGTTCATGTTCAAAGGATGGATATGGTGTTGGGATTGTATTCATTTCCCCTGACAAGGAAGTCATACCTCTATCTTATAAATTAGAATTTGAGACTACCAATAACATTGCAGAATATGAGGCTTTACTGCTGGGATTAAAAGCTGCAAAAGATATGGGAATTGACAAATTAGCAGTTTTTGGAGATTCTGAATTAGTTATCCATCAAGTCAAGAATCTTTATCAGATAAAGAAGCCAACATTGAAGCAATACATGAATGAGATATGGGACTTTGTTGAAAACTTCTTTTTGGATTTCGACATCACATTTGTTCAGAGAAACTTTAGTCAACAAGCAAATCACTAGCATTAGCAGCTAGCAATTTCAAGACTCGTTATGTTCCAATCTGAGATATCAAATTGAAGTAAAACATGGGCCTTAAATCCCAAATAACATCAAACACTAGAAAGTTTTTAGTGATGACCATGAACTGAAAATATTTCTGGAAACTATTGATGAATTTTTTGCAATTTCTATTGTTGACCAAGAGAATGAAAATGATGAGACGAAAAATCAATTAGAAGTTCATTTTCGGAATAAGGTAGTAGGGCATAAAATTGTGGATTTAAAGACAAATCACATTCCAAAAGGTCTAGTTCGACTAGAAAGATTGTTTGACAGCAATGATGTTTCCAAAAAAATCTTCAATTTAGAGTCAGGAAAAGGATGTGCTTGATTTCAATATTGGTACAGCAGCAGATCCAAAGATTATTAAATTGTCCAACGCATTTTCAAAAGAGCAGAAGAGCATGTATGTTAATCTTATGAAAGAATTTGTTGATGCTTTTGCTTGGTCATATGAAGACCTTAAGATTTTTGACACATAAATAATTCAGCATAAGATTCCTTTGAAAATGGGCTCTAAACCTTTCAAGCACAAAATGAGACAATTTAATTTTATGTTGTTGCCTATTATTGAAAAAGAGTTAAAAAGACTGCTAGATGTTAAGATTATAATACCTTTGAGATATTCAGAGTGGGTGGCAAATATGGCACCAATCAGTAAGAAAAATGGTGAAATAAGGTTATGCGTGGATTTTAGAAATATGAACAGGTGTTCACTCGAGGATAACTATCCATTACCAAAAATGGATCACATTTTCCAGAAAGTGGTAGTTGCTAAGAGGATTTCTATGTTAGATGGGTATTCTAGATACAATCAGATTACAGTGTTTGAAGAAGATAAAAAGAAAATTGCTTTCACTACTCCATGGGTTACCTTCAGGTATGACAAGATGCCTTTTGGGTTGATGAATGCAAGGGCTACATTCCAAAGAACAATGGACATTGCATTCATTGGAGAAAAAGACAAGTTCATGGTGATCTAGCTTGACGACATCACTATATTCTCAAATATTAATGATGAACACTTGCAACACCTCAAACAAACTTTTAAGAAATGCATAATGTATGGCATATCTTTAAACCCAAAGAAATCTTATTTCACTATGCATGAAGGCAATATCTTAGGACATATTGTATCTAAAGGAGGAATCAAAATAGATCTTGAGAGGGTGAATGTCATTCAAAAGATTGATATTCCAAGAAACAAAAAATGTATTCAATCATTCATAGGTATAATTAACTTCTTAAGGATATTCATACCAAATTTTGTTGAAATCATCAAGCTCATCACAAACATGCTAAAGAAATATGCTGAGATTAAGTGGACATGGGAAGCTAAGTCATCCTTTGAAAAGATAAAACAAGCTCTAATTGAAGGTCCTGTCCTCATTAGTCCAGACTATTCTAAGAAATTTTTGGTTTTCGTTTGCATCTAAAGATACCATTGTTGATGTATTATTACAGAGAAATGATGAAGGGTTTGAACAACCTGTTTCTTTCTTCAATAAAACTCTTAGAGATGCAAAGCTGAAATATGACATAATGGAGAAACAGGCTTATGCCTTAGTGAAGGCATTGAAATCTTTCAGAGTTTATGTTTTGCATTCTAAGATAATTGCTTATGTTCCTATCAGCAATGTGAAAGATATGCTTGTGCAGCCAGACAGTGAAGGAAAGAGAGGTAAATGGATAGAAAACTTTTTAGAATATGATGTAGAACTCAAACCTACCAAATTGATCAAAGGGCAGGATCTGGCAAGGTTGCTTGTTGACTCAAATTGCAAAGATCTTGGGCTGCATTATATTCAAAATCAGTCAATTGTTCCAGTATCACAGGATAAAGACAAAAACTTACAGGTATTGGACAAATATCATTCCTCATCATGGTATAAGGACATTGTTTATTTTTTGCACAATTTTTTGTGTCCATCAGGTTTTGATAAATCTAAAAGTACATCTCTCAAGTTAAAGGGTGTAAAGTATTGCATCATTAATCAATATTTTTTTTTGGAAGGATCCCAATCAAATTTTGTTGAGATGAATTGATGAGGATGAATCGAATTTTATTATGGCTGGCCTGCATAAAGGTGCTTGTGGAGGACATCGGCACTGGAAAGCCAGAACATTTAAAATTTTGAGAGTTGGGTACTACTAGCCCACCCTATTTTCTAATGTGTTTGCTAAAATTAGAGCATGTGAGCAATGTCAAAGGTTTGTTGGAAAACAAGAATTACACTCTCTTCCCTTAAAGCCAAACATAACAAATGGCCCTTTCCAGCAATGGGGTTTGGAATTCATAGGAGAAATTCATTTGCCTTCCAGTGGACAACATAGATGGATCTTGACAACCATTGATTACTTTACGAAATGGATTGAGGCTATCCTAACCAGGAATGCAACTGATAAGGTAATTATAAATTTTTTGGAACAAAATATATTCTCTAGATTTGGTTGTCCTAGAAAATTAATTACAGATAACGCTCATGCATTTAAATCGGTTGTTATGAATGAATTTTGTGAAAGGTATAATGTTACTTTGTCACATTCTACTCCTTATTATCCACAGGGTAATGGATTGGCATAATCCTCCAATAAAATCCTAATTAGAAACATCAAAAAAATGTTGGCATATAACAAAAAGGGATGGAATTCTAAATTAAAATATGCTTATGGGTTGATAGAATTAGCACCAAAAATTCAATTGGCACTTCTCCTTTCCAATTGGTATATGGGACAGATGTTATTTTCCCAACCCAACTCAGTTTACCTGTACTAAAATTCCTGCAAGAAGAATTGGAAGAACCCAATGATATTCAAAGAAGTATTTTTCAAATTATTGAGGTACAACAGAGGAGAGAAATGTTGAATGAAAAATCTGAGACTTATCAAAGTAAGGTTAAACTAACATCTGACAAGAAGACTAAGAATGGCAGTTTCAAAATAGGGGACCTTGTTCTGAGATGGGGTGCTAGAAGGGAGGAGAAGCCAAAACATGGTAAGTTTGACAATTTGTGGTTTGGCCCATTTAAAATAGCCAAAATTCTGAACAACGACACTTTTGTCTTACAGAACTTGGATGACAGTGAGATATTTGGAGGCCTAATCAATGGGCATTTTATGAAACATTATTTTACTTGAAGAGCCAAGGTTAATTTAGCTTGTACATATCGCTTTATTTTGGTGTGTTTAGCAGATCAAATAAGACTCCATGGCCCAATGGAAACACTAGTCTACAGTTTTATCTTCTGATAGTTTGGTTTTTCAGAAATATAGAATGGGTGATCTTTAATAAAATAGAGGTCAGAACATATAAGAAAAGAACAGAGCGAAGGTCACAAGTTCCAGTGGTAGAATTGACAAAGAAGGCATTGTCCTGTAGTTCTTAATGTCTCATAAGGAGAACATTATCCCCGGATGGAACCAGTGTTAGTCCCTAAGCCTATTACCACCTTTCCGTTCTTAAAGTTTTAGCATGTTCTATCAAAACTTTTCCTAAGCCTTTTTTCTTTTATTGCTTGCATCTTTTAAACACTTTACCCCTCATTTTGTTGTGATTTGCTTTGCTTTAATTTGTTTTCAGTTGCTTCTTGTATGATAGTTTTGACATTTTGCATGAAAGAGATATGTCACATCAGATATATTATTCTTAAGTGTATTTTTCCAAAGCTAAAGGAATGAAAAGGGCACTACAAGAATGTTGTCATTCTTGTAGCACACGAGGAAATCATTATTTTAAGTGTATTTCAAACCAGAGATTGTGCCAGCTGTACTGAAATAGTGCAGAAGATCATGAAAACGGTTATGATTTTATATCATGTTAGATCTAAATCATTTTTACAACCCCTATGCATCGTTTAATCAAAACGAGTTCAAAATTGTTTGTGTGATCATCAAATCCAAGTATTGGTCCATGAATCAGTTCATGCAAAAGTATGATTATTTCATTTTTGGAATTTCTAAAAATGAAGGGGTATCCTAACGCCATTTGCAATACAACTCTTCTTGCATTAGTTGTTATGTGCAGGTAGTTTTGAAAGCCCGAACACGAGGAAAACCTAAATTGTTAACAAGTTTAACCTATCTCGTGGTCAGTGTGGATGTGCCAGAGTGAACAATATGATGACCAAGAAAGGAGGTCGGGTTCTTAGATTGGAACCTGAGGGGATTGAATTATTAGAAGCTTGCCCATATATTATTGAGAAATTCATCTAGGGAAAATGGTTTAAGTTCTATTGCACTTTTCAGGGTTACCATGAAGAAATTTTGATGTTGTTTGCCAAGAATTTCAATGGGTTCCAGACTCAGGGTGGAAATGTGATCATTCATGTCATTGAAGATCGATAGCAGCGTCATGTCGCTTTCCTATAAAGGGTGAAAGATGGTGGAAGAAAAGCAAGTAACCTACATAACTGTGCAATCAGTTTTTAGTGCTTGAGCATCACAATCCAGATTAGAGTCAAAAGATACCAAATAAATGGATGAAGGTAGAGTGGGACAGTGTTTTAGCAGTGGTTCAGAAGTATATTACCTGTGAAGGTATGTTTTCCACCATTCTTTGCTACCACATGTGTTTTCTAATACATTTAAATGGTGATCGAGAAATGAATTTTCCCTTTTACCTATTAAAAAGCTTGACAAAAATGGCGAAGAGGATATAGAGTCATCCTAAAACTGCTCATAAAAGATTATTTCACCAAGGTATAATTAAAATGTTGGTTATGTATGCATTAAGAGAAGTTAAAGTGTCATGGGAACAATTGTTTTTTTTCTTAGGGTTTGCAAAACAGGGTTGAAAAACACTAAAGACAACTCCTTACTAGAAAACCAAAGTTTCAACAAGAAAAGGCAACACATCAAAAAGCACAACAAAGGAATAAGAAGCTTCTCCCGTAGCTAGATAGATCTGATAAAGTAATAGAAAGCTTGTTTTATAGCAGGAGGAACAAATTAAGCACGAACTTGAATTCTTTGTTTCAAAATAGGAATTTGTGGGTTATGACAGGGTTTACACCAGGAGGATGACTATACAAAGAACACAAGAATTACAAAGGGTAAAACTTGAACCTGAAACAAAAACCTATAATGTACCAGTTGAGCAGCCCCCAATGAAAAGACAGTGTAAAAATAATGAACGCAAACAACTTGTCAGTTACCCTAGCAGACCTAAAACTTGACCTACGAATAAGTTGAGGCTTAATTCAAAGGCTATGTTCAAACCTTCTCTTAAAAAGGAGAATTTGATTATTATATATGATGACAGTTTAGAGAAGAATCTTGAGATTGTCAAGAAAGAAAGATTGGCAATCAAAACCTTAAGGGATATGCCAAGAAGGAATCCTAGAAAGGGGAAACAACAATAGTCAACAATTAAAATTCAACCTTCTCAATCAAATGAAGGAACAGAACGGGATCCCACATACAACCTAGAGGTGCAAGAGTTGTCAAAGTCCTATATGGAAACGACATATAACCCATCTAAAGTTGTGAAAGAGGAAATCACTGAAGAAACATCCTCAAAAGAACATAAATATGAAAGAAAGCGCAAAAAAACTGAACGATCTATTGATCTAAATAGACCTGCATCAAAAGAAAATTAAGGTGAAAACAGGGAAGAAACAGAGGATTGAGGAATTTCAGGTAGTCATTACAGAATTGAAATAGGAGAAATGAACACTTTAGACATGGGATGTTAAGTTGGATGAAAAAGTCCAAAAGATGAAATAAAATCTCAAACCCCAGCGTGAATTGTCAAAGAAAGTCAGAAAAATGAACATCAAACTGTACTGGAGTAATGTTTTACTTAAAACTAAATTGAAACAAGAAAATTCTAAAGGGAAAACTTCTACTCAAGGATGAAAGGGCTTCATGTTTTTGGGTCCATACATCAAAATAGTGATTTTGTAGCTCTCCTTTTTTACAGAATAATGAGGAAATGAAGGAAATCGAAGATCTCTTTTGCAAGCAGAATCAACATCATGAATGACATTAATATAGCATAAATTTGAAGGTCTAAATTTTCAGCGTATCATTCCAAGAATGGTTATTGTAGATCTTATGTGTAAGGGTCAAAGATATATTAGGAAGTTATGATAGGAGATCTTTTCCCTAAGATCTAGGATTTTGTTGTTGTCTTATTAAATGTGATCTCTAATTGATAGCCATGTATATTGAGTCTGTTACTAGGTTTTAAGATCTCAGATCCAAATATGAATCAATTTTTTGTATAAAAAGGGGATTAGATGACAGATTAAGGGGGTTCAGATTTTGTGGGCACGGGAACATATCGATCTGGATTGTAATACCTTGAATCTATTACATTTTTCACTCAATGGAAAAGACATTCTAATGGTTAGATTCTCTTATTATTTTCTTATATTTCTTCTATCTTACTTGAATGCATTTGAACCTCTTGCAAAGCATTTGGTTTATCTTGTTACATGTTAAATGTTAGTAAAAAAAATTCTATCACCTGTCACAGGATTTGTGTTTAAGTTATCCTTTCTGGTTTCTAAATGATATTTGGGATCATAAAGTCTTCTATGTAAGTGAACAGATTGTGAAACTTGCAGCTTCTTTTTTCTTCTTTTTTATCTCCATTTTATCTAATTTATCAAAATGAATGTCATTGACTAAGCTGAGTGTTTTCAAAACCTGATCTAAAGTTTAATCTGATCAACTATTGTCCAACCTATCCACTACCTAATCCACAAACCAAATCTATAAATTCATTTGTTCTACGAATATAAAACATTGCAATAATTGAGGTGCCCTAGCTTGCCCCTTAGTAGTCAGGGACAACTTTAGGGATAACAGAAGTTAGCAAAGGGAAAGGGTTCAGGTGGAAGTAGATGGCGAGACACATGCAACCCCAGAGAAGAATCCACCCACGAAAAGACTGTCTACACCACTTGAGCCAAGCTCAAGCCTTGAATCTAGTGAATGAGAGTGTACGCCAACTTCGTCGCAACAACGTGACATTGTGTTAGTTGAAGAGGAAGCCCCTTCTTAGACTTTTGCATCATCCACCATGCGCACAACATCAATTGGCCATATGAGCAAATAGAAAATAAACACCAACACCCCAGAGCAACAACCAAGGCAATATTCTGCACTAGTCCCAACCATCATTAAGGCGCTCCAAGCCAATTTGCATGTGCAACAGATGTTGAATAGAGAGTCATCATAGAAGTTGGATGAACTCTATGTACATTGGAGCTTTCTACGACAACTGGCCCCGCGTCCCAAGAACAACAGGTCATGTTGATGCAAGGAATGGCAAAATCCTTACTCAAACAATTTCAAATCTCCCTAAGTTAGGTGAGATAGGCAAGATTGTAACCCTATTCTTATAGCCTATCAAAACTTATCAATTAAACCTCGAGAAATGTGATTCTTGGATTTGATGTTATTTTATAGAGATGAAAATTTTCTATCTTTTATACGAAATAAACTGAAACATAGCAGAAAGTATAATTGAAAAATGAATATATGAAAATATGTGGATAAGTAAATGTGAAAGTGCAAATCTGAAAAAATAAGTATACAACAAGTCTCATAAATGAGAAGAAATCAACAAATAATTATATTAATCTTAATCTGAGTTACAACTGAGTTTATCTTTTCAAACCCCTACGAGGGCTTGGACCAGTGTTCCACTTAGAAGTCCAAGATGTTATTTGACTCATACATAGACAACTAGTGTCAAAAATATGAAGACTAGAACATAAAACCGAATTGGATCACTCATATCTACAAGTTCATCATTGTTTTGAACTCTGGAAAACTAGCGTTAATTAACATTGAAATGAATTTAGAACTTCCAACTAAAACCAAACATACATTCAAGAAGAATGAATGACCTTGGATCATATCACTAGTCAATGCTTCCTAGACTTTCATTTGCCACCTTTAGAATAACCCTGCTATCAACAAGATAACTCAGCTCTAATGATACTAAGTATGAAATGAACAGATAATAATCTCACTTGAGGCTAGAGAAAACATTATCCGAAGTTTTACTTCTCTGTTTTTTCCTCTTTCTTTGTCTTGCTTTCCTTCTTTTATATCTTCACAAAGCAATTGAGTAGCTCAACTACCTTTATTTAGAAAAGTTAAATAACTTTGTTTAGGAGAAGATAGTTTTATTTATGATAAGGGTAATAAATATTTAAATAATAAGTGGGTCCCACTAGGTCTTTGTTCCTTTATTTCAAACATTTTCCTTGTGACTTGAAAAATGATTAAATACTATGAATATATCAGAATCAAGAAATATATCAAAACAAGTAATCCATTCAAAACATACCAAATCAACAAACACTTGTATCTCCCAAAAATATCAAAATGATATGATATTTAAAGTTCTCAAAATAATATCATATGTTTGTCATCCATCCAAAATGTGTATCAAGTGTCTAAGTAGCAATGTCATAATATAAATTAAAATAAATGAGGGTATTTCTTTTTGAAGAAATCCTCTCTTTCCTTTCTTCATTATGAGACATCTAGCCTGAGATTGAGTAAGTCTTCATAATAAGACTTATTCTCTTCCAATTTTACTATTTCAGGGTGCATGTCACTGAAGGTGACGTGCTAGGTGAGTTGGCAGGCTACTTTCCTTTGTCAATTTGGGGTTCAATGGGAGGCACTTTGTAATTTATAGGAGGTGATTGGGCCATGGAGGTAGCAGATGCAACATGAGGTTTTGGATGCAAAGGATGGGGATGAGGAAGAGGGTTATTGGGCATATGAGTTATACTAGAGGGAGGATTTATAGGGTTATTGTCCCAACCATCATTGGTTGGTTGCATAGGGGGCTCAGGAAAATATGCAATGCTAGGATGTGGTTGCAGGAGAGGATTAGGAGGAGTTGGAGGTTGTGGCAATGTTGGCTGCCCACCAAGGTTCAGATAGCCATTTTGTACTAGTTACTTAAACTCTTTAGAATTAGTATCAAAGTGTATGGATAACCTCATTCTCTTGTGTCTCCCTTCTTGCCAAAATACGTTTGGAAATCTTTCCATTTTGCCTTTATTTCCTCTATTTCCACTTCTATTACTCCCTCGGCTGAAAAAACTCATCTAATTTCCATCATCATTCTAATTAGTGCAAAATTCTTAAAGTAAAATACAAGACACAACATAGTAAACATCTATTACAATTTTGTTAAAATGATTTGGCTATGGCTCTGAGAATAGCACAATAAATCAAGCATGCAAGGGAGAAATGAGTAGGAATAATGTGAATAGGGAAGAAAATACATAATTTAACAAACAATCTTCTCATTATTTCAATTTTCAAAAATCTGAATTGTATACTTCTTTGTGAAATTCTCTTCATATGAACAACCTATATCTCTTTTAAACAAGGAAATGGATGTAAATGAATAAATAAATATCAGGGATAAAATGATAAAGGGGGTGTACTTTGCGAAAAGTGGCATGAAATGATAGGAGTGAATGAAAAATTTATGTTCAATATTCACACATAATCAATCATTTATGTACATGGGAATGTACATTTTTTTCCATTATAGAGCTAATCATTTGTATGGAATTCCTCTGAGAAAACTTCCAAGCAATTCCTTAAAACAATCCATGTGTTCCCAGATTATCCTTTTCACCAAATACTACATTCCCAAATTGCATATAATCTGAATTTACCGCAACCAACTCAAAATATCAAACTTCCCATATATCATCTTGAGACCATAAAGTAAAATCAATTCCATATACAAGTTTACAATAATGAATATATCTTTAATAGATACTATTTTAAAGCTTCCCTTAAAAAATCTTTTAAACTACATAAACAGGGGGAAATACATGGAAAATCGTAAAATAATTAGGGGATAGATGCCCAGTTTATGTAATTAAAATCAACTAAAACTTTCATTTAGCTATCATGCCTTTTATATCACATTTTAATTTCCAATTACCCCATATAATACTTGAATATCGAATGCCTCATGAATGGCAAGTTGACAACTGTCACACAATCTCATATGATATTATTTCCTTTAGCAAACCCAATTCTCATAACCATGGTCATTCAGGATTGTGGGTTTAAAAACAATGCAAAGGTTGGGTACATGAGTGCATGTAGCCAAAATAGAACAATAGGCTTAGTATTGTAACCACAAAGAGGAACAAATGGGCGCACGGCCTCAATCTTTCACAAATAATACAGTTAATGTCGAGCATGAAACATGCTTGTTTTCATAATAAATGCAAACCAAAATAATAGCCATTTCTCTACTTGGAAAACCATGAACTCAAACATAGTTAAAAATTGAATGAGGGAATGGACTCAGTTTGTAATGAGTATAGTCCTAACTGAGACAATATGGAGTTTTAACCAATTCAATCATACCAACAAGGTTCGAACCCAGGAAACAGAGAATACTACCAAGGTTGGGTATGCGAGTGCATGTAGCCAAAACAAAACAATAGGCTTAGTATTGTAACCACAAAGAGGAATTGTAAGGACCCCAATTGTTACGACTACATGCGTCTCAACGCAAAAGAAAAAAAAATTGTTTTAAGCAAGAAGGCAACAACGACAACAGTTAAACAACACAACTTGACGATGAACACAACGCACGTCGATTTGGAAACGGACAACAACAACTTGGCCTACTAGCACATCATGAAACTGGATGAAACATGCAATAATCAATAGATCGATAAAAATGACTATCTGCCCGACACAAGCAAGACAATGCCTACAAGCTAAAGGACAACATCATCAACTCGACATAGTGGCTTTGAAGGCCAGTAACCAGAAACCTCTACGGCACGCAAAACCCAACGCATTAAGGCATTACAACCAAGTACCAACATTCATTACAACGAACAATACGCCCACATAGGGAAACACAAGACTCCGGTCAGGTTATCGTTCGTGTCTATCCTTCAGGGCGTGCAATGATCCCCCCATCGGGAATCATGTCGTCACAAGGCGAAAGGCGTGACAGTAACCATGGCGCAACATAACATATCTAGACCAATAACCCAAGAAAAATCCAATGCACTAGGAGACCAAATTAACTGTCAAAACACATGAAGACTATACCCAAGCACCCAAGCAACAAGTCGACAAGACACAAGGTGACATCACTCAAAATTTAATTGCGCAACCAACAGAAGAATTTTTCTTTTCTTATTAGGCACCTTTTTCCCAGAAGTCTCCCCACTGTAAAACAGAATTAATTCAAATATTATCTAAGAATTCATGTGCAAGGATATTCTATATTAATTCTCTATATAATAGAATATTATTTGGAAGATAGCTTAATCATAGTGATATAAGGAATTGATACTTACATTTTGGTTAATCTAATTAATGTCTCCCATCATAAACTCGTAAATTGATATACTAAGACATGAATACAAGGGGTTTTCTTTTGGATTAACGAAGGAACTTCCACATCATCTTATCGGTCAGTTAAATAGTTGTCCAGAAATAAAATCTATGTCTATCAATGATATCATTGTCCCGTAATAATATTTATGTCCATTAATGTTGCCTAACCATGTGCTATCTATTAATAAGAGTCAACAATAAAAACATGGGCTATCTATTAATAATAAATCACATTCAACAGATCGTTGTCCATCAGTAATTACTGTCAACAATCAAATGTTGTTCCAAAACGCAGAGTATAATATCCAAAAGCGCAGAGTAACCACAATATAGCTATCCCAAAAACACAGAGTACAATATGTCATCCAAAAACGCAGAGTAAAATTTCACTAACAACATGCTATCAATATGCTAAAAATCGTTGTCACTAAATTGCTATAAATATATCGTTGCCTAGTAAAGACACGAAATTGTTGAGTTGATATGATATCGCAGTGTAATTACAAGATATAGAATATAAAATTTGTTGTCTAAAAATATTTATTTTCTATAAAATATTAGATGAAAAACACAGTCATAATAGCAATGAATATAACGATGTCCTTCACATAACGCAATACTGTCATTCCCAAACAAGAAGTTGACATTCATAAATTCACAGACAATGTGTAGATTCGTTGTCAATCGAAACACTGCAACCATTCAACGTAGTCACACTCAGCCAACAATTCGTTTTCCTTCAAATGTAAAAAAACGTTGTCTAAAAATAATACCCACACATTCCATTAAATCGGTGTCCCTTAAATCTATGATAATGTTGTCTATCATCATATGATTTTGCTAGGAAAAATGGAGTTAATCATCACAGATTTGTTGTGTAAAAATGCCAAGCAAACCGTGGTTGAATGCGGTGTAAAAATGACAAGCAATTCGTGGGGTATAAGTAGTGTAGGAGCTACCCCTACACAGAGATTTATCAATCCAGGAACGCTGAGATTTATCATTCATTTCCCATTCGTTTACCATTCGTGTACACATACTACACATTTTGTTTATCATTCATTTACCATTCACACAGAGTTTTATCATTCGTTTACCATTCACACAAGGAATTGTCAGTCATGTACGCCAACTATTGTCGTATAGAATTATAAAGAATGCCATTGAATTTTCATATAGATTGTATAAAAATGTCTATGATTGACATACGGAACTTGATGCAGAACATATAAAGAATGCACCCACGAATTGTCAACGCAGAAAGACTAAGATATCAACAAGTAAGATGTTGAACAACCTTTTAAACTGAAGTGAAAATACAGACCAACAATTAAAATTCGTTGTTCAACATTTAAGAAGGAATCGTTGTCTAAAATCACGGTGGTAATCATTCACAAGGAAAGCGTAGAGATAATCATTCACCAAGAAAGCGCAAGATTAAACATTCAGCAATGAATCAGTCAAACGCAGAGATAAAATTATGGGAAGGACACAGGGATTACGCATAAAGAAAAATGCAGCAATCGGAGATTAATCATAAGAGAAAAACTCAAAGATAAGTAAGGGATAGATAGCTGAGAAAAAATTTATCCTTCACTTATTATCCATGCACAGGAAAGAGGGGCATTTGAATCTATAAGTCTTTAAACACTAGAGTGACGACCATCGATTCGGCTACTGGTCTACTGCTCAGGCACAGACTAATAATTTAAGAGATAACAGACAGAAGATAAAAACACAATTTTATCTTCGTAATAAACAATAAAAACAAACACAGATAAGTCATTACAATCAGAGTTTGGGTTCACCATGGGAAATCAATTCAAATACAGCGAGCATAAGGCGGGGATGACTTTAGGTTCTATGGTCATAAAAGGTTGGGCTTATCAAGAAAATTTGTTGAAGGTAAAAATGAAATCTCTGGATAGTGTTACGCTGAAAATAACATAAACTTTAACACAGTAGAAGTACATTAATGAAGGCGTAGGAAAAATATTTAAACTACCATTCAATACAAATATACACATGTGTATCGTAGCCAAATGTGAAAGCTCTGAGTCGTTGTCCCGCGCGCGCTCCATCCAGCTCCCGCTTGCCGACCGATGTGACCTCACCGGTACCTGACCTCACTGGTACCTCCCAGCCAATGCTAGGGGTACTCTTCTTCCCCCTGAGACCCTCGATCTGCAAAGGGGCCACACACACAATACCAGAGAATGCTAGCACCCATCTCACCTCGCAAGGTCAAGCTACCACTTGTTACCCGAGCTGGGTATCCCAACTCTGACAAGAGAAAGTTTCGTCAAGGTAAAATTTCAACAGCGTAACATTACGCAAAAAGATCAGATCCATACTCCTCCTGCTCCATCCTTTTTATAGATTTTTTAAGTAATTAGTTTCTCAAATTCTCATTAAATTCTTTTTTCAGTTAATCAATTTCGAAAAACCTCCCCCGTACACATGTTGCTCGATCCCCTAGTTGCACCAGAAAATCAATTTTATTAATTAATTAAATATTCCTATTTCCCTCACCCACCTAAAGCATTCCTAAAAACACTCCTAGGTGTCCCAAAATTCCCTTACACTTCTTAAATGACTTACCCCTTACTTAATTCCTAGTTGAGTTCATAATTAGAAAGTTCCAAAGGCAAGATTCCTTATTAAGTTAGACATTCATCTTTTTCTTTGTGTTTCCCCTTTTCCTTAAGTTTCCCTCTTTTTCTTTAAGTTTCCCCCTTTTTCCTTTTTAACTAAAAATCAATTTAGCATGTGTAGATAAAACAACCATTTACCCTTTTCCCTTTTTAATTAAAAATTAATTTAGCAAGTGTAGATAAAACAACCATTTACCCTTTTTCCTTTTTAATTAAAATTAATTTAGCAAGTGTAGATAAAAAAAACAACCATTACCCCTTTTCTAAAATTTAATCCTCCATTTCAATCTTGGCTTTAATAAATAAGTTCGAATTTCTTACCCCCCTTCTTGTTACATGTTTATTTATTATTATTATTATTATTGACCACATGTTCTACTTAGACCTAGGTTTTAATTTCACTAGGTTGGGCGACATTTTTGTTAGGGAAAAATTGTATTTAAACCTTACTTATCACATCATTCACTTTAAGGCCAACTAGGTTTATTCACTTACCTGTTAAAATCACGATGTGCCCTTCAGAACGCACTATGTGCTCCAAGGGTGCCACTCACCTCTTTTCATTTTATTTGTGCGACGTGCCCTTCAAGACGCACTACATGCTCCAAGGGTGCCACTCTCCTCTTTTTGTTTTCCTTGCACGATGTGCCCTTCAAGACGCATTATGTGCTCCAAGGGTGCCACTCGCCTCTTGACTGACTTTGGTAGACGTCAAACCCCTGGAGTCAATACTCTGCCATGTGATCTTGTGGGAGACTAAGGGGCTCTAAGGAATAAGTCCCCTACCTTATTGCATGCCCCTTAGAATCATTGTGAGCGACTGTCACAATCTTCCCTCACGACATTGTGGGTCTTCTCGAACTAGGTAATCGTTAACCTACAGTTCGAGCCATGACGAGAGTGCTAGTAGGTTGTGGCAGGGCTGCTACCACACCTCTCCCTCAATGTCTATGGTTGTCCTACGTAACCCCTCTACTCCACATGTGAGTCTGGTCGACAAGCTATCATCAGCCTACATCCATCAACGAATCATGTCAGCAATAATAATCAATCATCATAACATCTAATCATATGTACATATGTCATATCAACAACATTCAAACCCCAATAGTCCACTCCCTGACTCGATCCAGAGTCCAAGGCGTTTCATCGATGCCTCTGCATCCTCAATGTCCAGAGTCCTACACACTCAGGAGAACCCAATCAATAGCACCTATCTAGGTAAATAAAACAAAATATCATATCATCAAATCCATAATATCTCATAATCATTATCAAAATGACCAATAGTATAATAACATGGATCACTTGCACGCAAGTGTCCTCAAAGAATAAGTTTGCTCAGTGCGTGCAAGAGCGGGATGCTACATACACCCCCTCTTGGTCTAAACTTCGTCCCAAAGTTTCACAGAATATAAGTGTTGAAATAAAGTGTATCAGAGTATCATAAGTCTATCTATCAAACAAAAATGGGAACTGTTGACCTATTGTTCAATGTCGTAGTTGTCGAATGCGATAGTTCAGGATACAGATCAACTCTTCCGTGAGTGCACCCTCGTGTGATACCTGTAAGGAACTCATGTCAACAACATGTGTAGGATCACTAACATAATGTCTCAAAATAGAGACATGAAAGACATCGTGAATACACCTCGAGGATCAAGCAAGGCTAGTCAATAGGCCATGGGGCCTCTCCTTTCCACAATCTCATAGGATCCCAAGAACCTAGGAGAGAGTTTAAAACCCTTTCCAAACTTGATCGAACTCTTATCCGGTTTCACCCGCAAGAAGACTCGATCACCAACTTCCTAACTACAATCGACATGACACGCATCACCATAACTCTTATGTCGATCCTGAGCTTCTTTGATCCTTTGTCTTATTGTTTGCATTTGATCTTCCATTTCTTGGATCGCTTCTGGTCCCACTAGTACCCTATCCTCGAGTCGATCCCAACTCAAAGGTGTCTGACATGATCGCCCGTAAAGAAACTCGAAAGGCACCATCTTAATGGTGCTTTGATAACTGTTGTTATATGTGAATTCTACCAGTGGCAAGAATTCTTCCCAACGCTTCTGTTGGTCCATCACGTACATATGCAACATGTCCTCCAAGATTTGGTTTGTTCGTTCGGTCTGCCCATCTGTCTCTGAGTGATACATGGTACTAAATTTAAGTTGGGTTCCCAAGGGCTCTTGGAAACTGGTCTAAAATCGTCCAGTAAACACTGATATTCGATCGGATATAATCCTCTTAGGCACGCCATGCAGCCTCACAATCTCACTGATGAAAACTCTAGCTATGTCAGGTGCCTGATATGTCGTATGCACAGGAATAAAAAGAGAACTCTTAATCAGAGTGTCAACTAACACAAAAATTGAGTCGTGTCTCCTTACCGTCAGTGGCAATCCAACAATGAAATCCATCAAAATGACCTCCCATTTCGATTTTGAAATTGCGTGTGGCTGTAATAATCTTGTCGGATGTCTATGTTTAGCCTTCACCTGCTGACATTCTAGACATCTGGCCACGTAGTTAACTATGTCAGCCTTCATTCCTTTCCAAAAGAATAAGGGTTTAAGGTCTGCCCTCATCTTCGTGACTCCTAAGTGATCCATGTACATTTCTCTGTGAGTCTCATTTAGGATCAAACTCCTCAACTCATCGTTGGGCGGTACATAAATTTGACTTTTAAATCTCAATAATCTGTCGTTATCCATAGTAAATCCTTCAAATTTTGGCACCATCATTGTATTTTATCCGATAAAATCCTTGACCTATTTGTACCAGTCATCTTCGTGTTGTAAAGTTAGAATCTTTTCACATGGATTCGTCTGAAGAGGCATCACCGAAAATATGCGCGGTCTTTGACTCAACACATCAGCCACTCTGTTCATTGTTCCCTTTATGTAAGTAATCTCAAAATTGTACTCGCTAAGCAATTCCAACCAACGTCGTTGTAGCGCGTTCAAGCCGCTTTGCGTAAAGATGTGTTGTAGTCCACAGTGGTCCATTTTTAGTTCGAATTTCTGTCCAATAAGGTAGTGTCTCCAAACTCTCAAGGCATAAACAATGGCTAAAAACTCCAAATCATGCATCGCATAGTTCTCCTCATGCCCTCTCAACTTCCTCGAGATGTAAGCGATCACTCAACCGTCTTGCACTAAGACTCTGCCTAAGCCTTCCTTGGATGTGTCAGTGCATACCAAAAAGTTTGCGTCCATGTCAAGGAACTTTAGTATCGGTGTTGTTGTCAATAGCTCCTTGAGCCTCCAGAATGCTTCCATGCATTTCTCGGTCCAAACAAACTTTCTGTTCTTTTGCAATTCTGTGATCGGATTTGCTATCTTCGAAAAACCCTCAACGGATCGTCGATAGTATCCCGCTAACCCATGAAGATATGCACTTCTGGGACATTCGTTGGCGTAGGTCATTCCATAATAGCCTCGAACTTTGTTGGAGATGACATACCCTAAGTAGTGATTCCTCGATTGATAAAATGAGCATTTAGACAATTTCCCATACAATTTGTTCTCTCGCACACACTGTAGTACCAAGCACAAGTGTTCGTCATGCTCATCCATCATCCGAGAGTAAATCAAAATATCGTCAATGAATACTTGAACAAACTTGTCCAAGTATTCACGGAACACCCCATTCATCAAACTCATAAGTACCCCAGGGGCGTTTGTCAATCCAAAAGATAAAACTGTAAACTCATAATGTCCAAACCTCGTCTTACAAGCAGTCTTAGGGATGTCATCCTCCTTGATCTGTAACTGGTGATACCATGATCGCAAGTCAATATTTGAAAACATCATCGCGCCTTTCATCTGATCAAACAGATCATCAATCCTTGGCAATGGGTATTGATTCTTGATCGTTGCATTGTTCAATTGATGGTAGTCAATCCAGAGTCTCCATGACCCATCCTTCTTTCGTATGAAAATAATAGGCACACCCCATGGTGACACATTGGGACGTATAAGTCCCAGGTCCAGCAACTCCTTCAGTTGCATTTTCAACTCCTGTAACTCTGGGGTCGACATCTGATAAGGCATTCTTGTTATCGGTTCAATCCTCGATTTTAGGTCTAAGGTAAATTCCAATTCCCTCTCTGGAAGCATCCCCGTAACTCCTCGGGGAAGACGTTCGTGAACTCTCTCAACACCGGAAGGTGTTCTAGACCTTCCGCTACTCCCTTCTTGTTTAATGCAAGGATCACATAAAGCTTACATCCCTTGTGCATGCGCTTCCATAGCTGCAAGGAAGAGATGAACCTCAGGGAAACTCCCTGGTTCCGACCCAATCACGCGTCTATGTCCCTCATCATCGACTAAGCTCAATCGTTTTGTCTTACAGGTGAGTATTTCCTCATGCAATTCCAACCAATCCATAACGATCACGACATCATAAGATCCTAAGATTGTGATGTATAGGTTGGCCCTGGTGACAAACTTTCTCAGGTTAAGGCTACAGCCCGTAACCTTCCCTCCAACCTTTTGTTTGGCTCCCGAAGCCATTTCTACAAAGCTAAACTCATCATATTCGACTGCATTTACCTTAATTATTTTTAACGATGCCCCGGAAATGAAACTCTCTGTAGCACCTGGATCTATCAAAATACTAAGGGTCTGGTCAGCGACGGTACCGGACATCTCGAGAACAGTCAACTAGTGCTTTGCCTGGCGGTTATTCACCGTTGCATGAATTCAATGGGCCTTGCCAAAATCTCCCACGGTAGTGGGTCCAGCTGATCCAGATGCTCTAGTCCTCTCCATTGGGAAGTTGCATTGGTAATGTGGCTCCCCACATGTCCAACACCCTTTCTTCGGTCCAATACTCCTAGTAACTGAAGTAGAAGTTGACGGCCCACCGGCCTGGAATCCTAGTTTGTTCTACTGAACATGCCTAAACTGCTACTGCTGCAGTCGACGTTGTTGTTGGTGTTGTGGTCATTGGTAAGGAGTCCGCTACTGAGGTGTTGGTCGTCGAGGTGTAGTGAAAGTGGATCCCCTATGGAAGCCATGAGATCCTAGTGAGTGTCTAACTGATGTTTGATGTTGTTGCGCAGCAGATGGCCCATGCCCCGCTGGTCTCATTAGATTCCTGCTCTGAACCCCGCTAATAAGCTCCTCCTTTTCTATGAAGGCCTTCTGAACGATATCATGCAAGGTTTGAGGCATCAGAATCCTAACCTTTGCATGAATGTTGACATTAAGGCCCAACAAGAACTTGTTGACCTTAATTTTCTCAGTATTCAGGTGCGGAGCATACTGAAGCAGCTTCATAAAATGGGCCTCGTACTCGAGCACCATACAATCGCCCTATCGCAAGTCATTGAACTTGTTGAGATGACACTCAATGAATTCCTCCGATAGATACCTCTCTCAGAACCGTTCCTTGAACAGTTCCGACACGTCTTCGACGGCCATGTTCAATTGTGGCAAGAGCGTCTTCCACCATAGAAGAGCTTTCCCCCTTCAGTTGAAATACCTCCATGCAGACCTTCATGTTGGAGGTATAGTCACGAAGTGCAAAGCACATCGCCATATTCTCCAACCATGCCTCGGTCGCTGCACCGTTTGGGGCACCAAAGAACTCGAGAAATTTGACCTTCTCAAGTTCGCGGTGAAGCTAATGGTATTGGTTGGGGCATGCTGTGGACCCACAGGGGTATAGGCGCCCTGGCCTCAGCTCAGTATAGATGGTGAATCAAGGTCTCTAATTTTCCCTGGAAGGGCCTTGCCAGACCATCATCATCCCTTATAGCAATTGAATCCATCCCAAGGACTTGTTCTCCCCCCTTGGTGTTAGACTCTGAGGACGCGGGCACTTTTGGAGGTGTTGCACCTCCTTCCCCGGCACCACATTGTGAACCTTGATGGCATCCTCTAATCGAGATCATCGCATGGACACGTTAAAGTCTTAATTAGCACTAGGTTATTACTCCAGGGTTTACTGCAATGGGAAGCATGGCGATCCACACTCGCAGGGTTGAACCTGCTCTGATACCATATGTAAGGACCCCAATCGTTATGACTACATGTGACTCAATGCAAAAGAAAAAGTTTTTTTGTGTGTTTTAAGTAGGGAGGCAACAACGACAGCAGTTAAACAACACAACTTGACGACAAACACAACGCACGTCGATCAGGCAACGGACAACAACAACTCAGCCTACTAGCACATCATGCAATTGGACGAAACATGCGATAATCAATAGACCGATAAAAACGACTATCCGTCCGACACAAGCAAGACAATGCCTACAAGCTAAAGGACAACATCATCAACCCAGCGCAATGGCTTCAAAGGCCAGTAACCAGAAACCTCTACGGCGTGCAAAAACCAATGCATTAACGCGTTACAACCAAGTACCAACATTCATTACAGTGAACAATACGCCCACATCGGGAAGCACAAGACACCGGCAAGGTTATCGTTTGCGTCTATTCTTCAGGGCGTCCAACGATCCCCTCATCAAAAATCATGTTGTCACAAGGCGAAAGGCGTGACAGTAACCATGGCGCAACATAACATATCTAGATCAATAACCCAAGAAAAAACCAACGCGCTAGGAGACCGAATTAACTGTCAAAACACATGAAGACTATACCCAATCACCCAAGCAACAAGTTGACAACACGCAAGGTGACATCACTCAAAATTTAATTGTGCAACCAATAGAAGAATTTTTGTTTTCTTATTAGGCACCTTTTTCTCGAAAGTCTCCCCACTGTATAACAAAATTAATTCGAATATTATCTAAGAATTATGGTGCAAGGATATTCTATATTAATTCTCTATATAATAGAATATTATTTGGAAGATAGCTTAATCATAGTGATATAAGGAATTAATACTTACATTTTGGTTAATCTAATTAATGTCTCCCATCACAAACTCGTAAATTAATATATTAAGACATGAATGCAAGGGGTTTTCTTTTGGATTAATGAAGGAACTTCCACATCATCTTATCAGTCAGTTAAATAGTTGTCCAGAAATAAAATCTATGTCTAACAATGATATCGTTGTTCCGTAATAATATTTATGTCCATTAATGTTGTATAACCATGTGTTATCTATTAATAAGAATCAACAATAAAACCATGGGCTATCTATTAATAATAAATCACATTCAACAGATCGATGTCCATCAGTAAATACTGTCAACAATCAAATGTTGTTCCAAAACATCGAGTATATATCCAAAAGCACAGAGTAACCACAATATCGCTATCCCAAAAACACAAAGTACAATATGCCATCCAAAAACGCAGAGTAAAATTTCACTAACAACATGCTATCAATATGCTAAAAATCGTTGTCACTAAATCGCTATAAATATATCATTGCCTAGTAAAGACACAAAATTGTTGAGTTGATATGATATCACAGTGTAATTACAAGATATAGAATATAAAATTTGTTGTCTAAAAATATTTACTGTCTATAAAATATTAGATGAAAAACAAAGTCATAATTGCAATGAATATAGCATTGTCCTTCACATAATGCAATATTGTCATTCCCAAACAAGATGTTGACATTCATAAATTCGCAGACAAGGTGTAGATTCATTGTCAATCAAAACACTGCAACCATTTAACGCAGTCACACTCAACGAGCAATTCGTTGTCCTTCAAATGTAAAAAAAACGTTGTCTAAAAATAATACCCGCGCAGTCCATTAAATTGTTGTCCCTTAAATCTATGATAATGTTGTCTATCATTATATGATTTTGTTGGGAAAAATGGGGTGAATCATCACAGATTTGTTGTGTAAAAATTCCAAGCAAACTGTGGTTGAAAGCGGTGTAAAAATGCCAAGCAATTCGTGGGGTATAAGCGGTGTAGGAGCTATCCCTACACAAAGATTTATCAATCCAGGAACGCTGGGATTTATCATTTGTTTCCCATTCGTTTACCATTCGTGCGTAGAGACTACATATTTCGTTTATCATTCAATATCATTCGTTTACCATTCACACATAATTTTATCATTCGTTTACCATTCACGCAAGGAATTGTCAATCATGTACGCCAACTATTGTCATACGGAATTAGAAAGAATGCCATTGAATTTTCATACAGATTATAGAAAAATGTCTACGATTGACATACGAAACTTGGTGCAAAAGATATAAAGAATGCACCCATGAATTGTCAATGCAGAAAGACTAAGATATCAACAAGTAAGATACTTAACAACCTTTTAAACTAAAGTGAAAATACAGACCAACAATTAAAATCCGTTGTTTAACATTTAAAAAGGAATCATTGTCTAAAATCACAATGGTAATCATTCACAAGGAAAGTACAGAGATAATCATTCACCAGGAAAACGCAAGATTAAACATTCACCAATGAATCAGTCAAACGCAAAAATAAAATTTTGTGAAGGACGGAGGGATTACGCATAAAGAAAAACGCAACGATCAGAGATTAATCATAAGAGAAAAACTCAGAGATAAGTAAGAAATAGATAACTAAGCGAAAATGTATCCTTGACTTATTATCCATGCACAGGAAAGCAGTGCATTTGAATCTATAAGTCTTTAAACACTGGAGTGACGACCGTCGATTCGGCTCATGGCCAACTGCTCAAGCACGAACTAATAACTTAAGGGATAAGGGATAGAAAATAAAAACAAACGCAAAAAGTCATTGCAATTAGAATTTGTGTTCGCCATGGGAAATCAATTCAACTACAGCAAGCATAAGGTGGGGATGACTTTAGGTTCTATGATCATAAAATGCTAGTCTTATCAAGACAATTTGTTGAAGGTAAAAATGAAATCTCTAGATAGTGTTACGTTGAAAATAACATAAACTTTAACACAGTAGAAGTACATTACTCAAGGTGCAGGAAAAATATTTAAACTACCATTCAATACAAATATACACATGCGTACCATAGCCAAATGTGAAAGCTCTGAGTCGTTGACCCGCGTGTGCTCCATCCCGCTCCCTCTTGCCGACTAATGTGACCTCACCGTTACCTCCCAACCAATGCTAGGGGTACTCTTCTTCCCCGTGAGCCTCCTGAGCCGCAAAGGGGCCACGCACACAATACCAGAGAATGTTAGCACCCATCTCGTCTCGCAAGATCGAGCTACCACTCGTTACCCAAGCTGGGTATCCTAACTCCCACAAGAGAAAGTTCTGTCAAGGTAAAATTTTAGCAGCATAACATTACACAAAAAGATCAGATCCATACTCCTCCTCCTCCATCCTTTTTATAGAGTTTTTAAGTAATTAGTTTCCCAAATTCTCATTAAATTCCTTTTTCAATTAATTAATTTCTAAAAACCTCCCCCATACACATGTCGCCTAATCCCCTAGTTGCACCAGAAAATCAATTTTATTAATTAATTAAATATTCTTATTTCCCTCACCCACCTAAAGCATTCCTAAAAACGCTCCTAGGTGTCCCAAAATTCTCTTACACTTCTTAAATGATTTACGCCTTACTTAATTCCTAGTTGAGTTCATAATTAGAAAGTTTCAAAGGCAAGATTCCTTACTAAGTTAGACATTCAGTTTTTCCTTTACGTTTCCCCTTTTCATTAAGTTTCCCCCTATTTCTTTAAGTTTCCTATTTCTTTTAAGTTTCCCCTTTTTTCCTTTTTAACTAAAAATCAATTTAGAATGTGTAGATAAAACAACCATTTACCCTTTTCCCTTTTTATTAAAAATTAATTTAGCAGGTGTAGATAAAACAACCATTTACCCTTTTTCCTTTTTAATTAAAATTAATTTAGCAAGTGTAGATAAAAGAAAACAACCATTACCCCTTTTTAAAAATTTAATCCTCCATAATAATTTTGGCTTTAATAAATAAGTTTGAATTTCTTACCCCCCTTCTTGTTACATGTTTATTTATTTTTATTATTATTATTTTGACCACATGTTCTACTTAGACCTAGGTTTTAATTTGACTAGGTTGGGCGACATTGTTATTAGGAAAAAATTGTATTTAAACATTACTTATCACAACATTCACTTTACGGCCAACTAGGTTTATTCACTTACCCGTTAAAATCGTGACATGCCCTTCAGGACGCACTGCATGCTCCAAGGGTCCCACTCGCCTATTTTTGTTTTATTTGCACAATGTGTCCTTCAAGGCGCACTACGTGCTCCAAGGGTGCCACTCGCCTCTTTCCATTTTCCTTGCACGTTGTGCCCTTCAAGATGCACTACGTGCTCCAAGGGTGCCACTCGCTTCTTGACTCACTTTGGTAGATGTCAAACCCCTGGAGTCAATACTCCACCATGTGATCTTATGGGAGACTAAGGGCCTCTAAGGAATAAGGCCCCTGCCTTATTACACGCCCCTTAGAATCATCGTGAGTGACTTTCATAGTTTGCCCTCACAGCATCATGGGTCTTCTCGAACTAGGTAATCGTTAACCTATAGTTTGATCCATGGCAAGAGTGATAGTAGGTTGTGGCAGGGATGTTGCGACACCTCTCCCTCAATGTCTCTGGTTGTTCTGCGTGACCCCTCTACTCCACATGTGAGTCTGGTCAACAAGCTATCGTTAGCCTGCATCCATCAACGAATCATGTCAGCAATAATAATCAATCATCATAACATCTAATCATATGTACATATGTCATATCAACAACATTCAAACCCCAATAGTCCACTCCCTGACTCGATCCGGAGTCCAAGGGGTTTCATCGATGCCTCTGCATCCTCAATATCCAGAGTCCTGCACACTCAGGAGAACCCAGTCAATAGCACCTATATARGTAAATACAACAAATTAGCATATCATCAAATCCATAATATCTCATAATCATTATCAAAACAACCAATAGTATAATAACATGGATCACTTGCACGCAAGTGTCCTCAAAGAATAACTTCACTTAGTGCGCGCAAGAGCTGGATGATACAAGAACAAATGGGCGCGCGACCTTAATCTTTCACAAAGAATAGAGTTAATGTCGAGCATGAAACATGCTTGTTTTCGTAATAAATGCAAACCAAAATAATAGCCATTTCCCTGGTTGGAAAACCATGAACTCAAACATAGTTAAAAATTGAATGAGGCAATGGACTCAGTTTGTAACGAGTATAGTCTCAACTGAGACAGTATGGAGTTTTAACCAATTCAATCATAACAACAAGGTTCGAACCCAGGAAACAGAGAATACTACCAATGTTGGTCGCATATATATTCATTCTAGTAATGAACAAACAATCCACAAACTCGGGTTCAAAACCAGGTCGAAACTCAACAAGTATAATAATAACAAAAATGGGTTTGACCCACTTTCCCCAACACCCATTCTTTTCAAACATCTTCCAAGCATAATGAAAAATTATAATATGAACTCAGAAGAAGAGGCGTATACAATAGAGATTAAAGATACTCACTTTTGCAAGTAAACCCACAAGTTGCATTACAAATTTGAACAAATTTTCTTTTCATGAGTGAAAGACAGGGAAAGGAAATACTTTCACACTCATTACCAACCAATCCAGAGCCAAAACTACTTCCCTTGCCAACAAAATCTCTTACAAAGGATGTTTAGAGGCTAGCGAGTACATACCTTGTCCAGAAGTCGATTTTATACCAGTTGTGAGGGCCGAGACAGTTGTAACAGCGAACAGGAGGAGGTTGGTTTCCAAAGCCAAGTTGTAGCCCCTTCTCCAATGTTAAAACCAAATGAAATGACAATAACCCTAGCTAACGAAGGTGGTAAAGTGCAGGCCTATGGACATTAATACCCATGTCCTCTCGTATTCAATGCATCGCCAACTCATTCTCATTACGTTGATATTCCAACCATCAACTTTCAAACTATACCATCTTCATATGCCAAAGTTCAACGAGTTCAAACTTATACTTATTGTATATCAACATTATGACAAACCATATCATATCAACCTTCAAACTCATGCTACACACTATGATAACCATCCATTTCATGTAGCTCGCAAATATGCCAAATCTAATGGATCTAGACTTGTAGCCATACCATTTGTATATGAGAAAACTAAATAATATGACCATAACTCTTATATCAAATATATCATATGGAATGATTAATCATTTCCCATGTATGTTTTAATATAATGTCAAATTGACACATATACATAAAGTTTGAAAAACCCAAAATTTCATACCTTGCCATGCATTGACTATATTGATCACTTATAAGATTGCTCATTGCCACATGGAAATTGCCAAGTCCATATATATATGGCCCCAAATGAAAATCAAAACCATACAACTCATTTAAAGTTTATGCAACTCAAAATGTTAAGCTTGGCATGCCTTGAGTGCCAAAGTATGGGCAACAAAACTTCCATTTCACTAGGCATATAATCACATAGGAACACAAAAGACCATGCCCTTTCCAAATAAATAATTCCATGGATATCATGTTTAATGATGCCATAATGTTGAGAAGAGAACAAAGTTATATTTACAACCCATTAGATGTCATTTCTATCATGGTATGATGTCTTCACAAATTTCCATACATCATTCTTATTATCAATGCAAACAAGTGTTTTTGCATATGCCTTTATTCATCAAATACCATAGGAAATTTTGGAATAATTAAACCATTGATCTTAAATGCCATATCTGAAATGATGCCTCCATTGAAATCGATGATATACCAAAATGATGAGGGAAATGTAATGCTAGGAAATAATCACTCCATTGCTTCCTCCTAGGGAACCCCACCTATTGTAGTTATTAATATTTGTAATATATATATATATATATATATATATATGGCACTTCACAATTCTTTGTGAGCTTGTATAGTAGGTGATGAATCATGAGTCAACGGCTCACAGAAAGAATGATTGGTGCCACATCATCGTGCAACAACATCGAGAGGAGAGTGTTTCGCTTCAACCTATTGGTTGTTGCAACCATTGAGCCATCCACTACAATAGAGCCTTAGATATTACCTTACCCCGAGCTAGAGTTGGTGCAGGTACCTGTTGAGGAAAAGATATGAAATGATCTTACTCAAGCATTTTCAGATTTTGCTTGGCTAAAGAAAAATAGACGGGAATGTCACCCTATGTTTATAGCCATCGAAAATAAAATCCTAACTCACAAGTATTGATTATAAGTGCTTAGGCTAGTCTTTTTTAAAAATAAAAGCTTGCTAGAAAATTCATCTTAATGTGATTTTTTGAATATAATAGTTGTTGAAATAAATGTAGAGACAGAAGTAAACACACCAAGATGGTAATCAAGACACATGATACATAAATCAATCCTTTATTTCATTTCAATTCACCAAAGAGTCATTCTTTTTACAAAATTTCATGCAGAAATTTTGGACCAAAGTCAAACTTAGACATCCCCAATGGAACATACAAAAGGACCTCTGACAGAAAATCAAAAACTAAACTCTAAAAGTTGGATCAACTTGCCACATATTGTTGCCCACTCGACTCTACAAAATAGGCTTTGTCGGTCATGAAAACTAATTCACAAACAAACAAGTCTACACAGACTATCAAAGATAGATCAACACCTCTGAAAACAAGTGTCTGAATGATGTAATTCATCCTTGAATCTTATTGTCTACAATAAGACTCTGCTATCATAAAAAATAATTAGGCTTGTGATAAATCAAAGAATGAATGAAAATTGAACTATGTCAACATAAACTCAAAGAGCAAACCTTAGTATGTGTCTCCTTCTATCCTCCTCTTGTTCCTCCTTTTCCTTTTGCCTTTAAACAAATTAGAATTGGTTGAAGTAGTTGAACTACCTCATTAGTTAAGTTAACTAAAAGACTCAACTAACTTTTAGTTAGGGGGAAAAGTAATAATCATAATTAGGGTTATAAATAAATAATAACTAGTAGGTGGGACCCCTTGTGACTCCCTTTAGCTCTTAACAATCATATCATAACTAGTTAATTAAGAAAAACACCCCTCCATGTGGCTCCCATCATCACATTAACATTTGACAATTTATCTCATTGATATTTGAAATTATTTTCAAAAAATATATTACTCATATATTGAAAGAAAACATGTTGTCCAAAACTTCAGAAGTCAATTGTCATCAACAATAAATAACATAAAAACTCAAAAACCATATTTTCCACTCTGAGATGCAATCTTTCCTTGATAGATGTTGTCACCCTTTGATTTTTCTAAATTTGCCTTTGGTTGCGCTGAGCCTTTAGGCCTAATCTTGTTGATCACATGAGAAAAACCATCCCTCAAATGCATCTAGGAAGACATGGATTTATCAGAGCCATTGGAGGGTAAGGGGCAGCAGTGGCTTTTCCTTTGTCAAGGGCATGGTGGGCCTCGGTTTTCAACCTTTTGCTAGCATGAGAGGACTGAACTAGTGAGTGGACAGGTGCAACTTAGGCAATCTGGTTGATAGGTGGGGGAGCAAGCAAGGAAAAATTGGGCCAGCCACGATGTTGGGAGACTGTCGGGTGGGCAATCTCCTGCCATACGTCATTTTCAGGAACCTTGGGTTGCAATGAGACATGAGGGGCATAGGAATACCAGGGGCTTGTGGAGCTTGGAAGGGAGGCCTTTCAAGCCTAGTTTGGACCTCTCCTTGCCCAATCTAATTGAAAAATCCAGCCTGAAATAACTAGCCTAACTCTTGTGAGTCGACATCAAAGTGTATGGAGAATCTTGGACTTCTTGGGCCTCTATTCCAATTACCGCTTCCTATGTTGCCTCTGCCATGGCTACCTCGGCTGAAAAATCTCATTCCTGCATGCATGATTGATTAGAAAATAGTCCCTTTACAACCATACATGACAACTCCTTAAAAATATGAAATATATTTTGGCTCAGCAACATATCATACTCATGCAATCCAATCCATACAAATTGTTTAACTGTTGTCGATGAGCAGGGGATGAACAAAGGTTCTAGGATATGCGAGGGGTTTGTATTGAGTGAAAAATGATAAAATGAGAGGGAAAAGAAACATGGTTACTGCTCAAATACAATAAACAATCAATTGCAATGCAACCAAAGAAAATATCACTGTGATCAACCAAGAAACTACGATTACAAACTGCTTCAATACATAATTCTTCTTGACTGTAATTAAATTTTAGAATAGGGAGTGAAAAATGAATGTGGGAAGGCGAGGGGGTTGTAATTAGAAAAAAGTGAAATAATGGTAGGGAAAGAGAGCGGACATTGTTCATAAAATTAATTAAGTAAAACCATTCTATAAAAGGAAATAACACCAACCAAATAATCACTATAATCAATGAAACTATTGTGCATAACAATTAATTTTGCTCATTGACTTATTCACTATTTGTAATCAAATATTTAACATAGTGTCATCCAAACAAGATAGTACACATTCCCAAATATTTAGCAGAGTGGGTTCCTGTGGCTCTGTGCTTGTAGAAGATTGAGAGAAGATAAATAAGAAGAGAAGAGTTGGTGGACGTAGCCCCACACTGGGGTGAACCACGTAGATCCTGTGTTGTGGTTGTCGTGTGCATTATAGGTGTTATGTTATTGATGTTATGAATGCTTAGTACAATGATATATGTTAGATGCAATAGCTTAGTGCTTAGTAATGTGAATGAATGCTAGATCTGATCTGTTTCTATGTGATAAGTGCTTGGAAATACTAGATCTGGTTGAATACCGTGTTGTTCTGTAATTAAGGCTTGAATCTGCAAAGTAAGGGATAATTGATAATGAATGTTAACTGCTAAGTGCTCTGCTAAGGTATTATAATCACATATCTGTGTCCCAGCTAGATTGTAGACATCTGATTCCTGCAACCACCCCTGCCTCTACCTCGGGTGAAACTTCATCTGCTTCGCAGGTGTTGCCGAAAGGGTCAGTAGTTAGGGTTTTGTTGGTGCGTTGCTGAAGCATTGAACCATGGGTCTGCCCCTGTGCCAACAAATGGTTATGTTGTTGGGACCTGAAACTGTGATTGTTGGGAACTGAAGAAAAGAGAAATCTTTGTGCATAGATATGTTCCCCTAGTGTGCAGTATTCTACTTGACTTGTGAAGCTCTGTGTTAAGAAGAGAAGTTTGATCTGAAGAAAAGAGGTAAGATCTTGAAGCTTTGTGCTCTGAGAAAGGTAAGATAAGTGAAAAAAAATATTTTCGAAAGAATGGATCTAGGTATGTTTAATAGATTTGGTCCTATTATGAAAACTAGGGTACAACTAGAAGAAGAAAGATTTGATATGAATATATCTATTTGAAATAATGAAAGATATGTTGTTCCTATGCATAGAAAGAATGTTTGGACTAACAAATGGATGCAGGATCCTAGAAAGATTTTTTTCCAGACCCACCACTGTGATCCCAGTGCGCAATACAAGAAAGGTTGGGGATCGTTCAAGAGAAAGAGAGGATTAACTCTTTTCTATAGTTGCAGAAGACCAAGACATCTTGCTAAGGAATGCCCTGGTAGAGGCCATATTTTCCTTTGTTAAGGCTACTGGACATGAAGTTTTGGATTGTCCTAGAATGATTGCAAAAGTTGAAAAAATGAATATGAGACAAGAAAACTATGAGATAGGCCAAGAAACTAAGGATATGATAGAACCCTAGAAAGAATCAGAGACTGTATTATTACAGGTGAAAGAAACCCTGAACGATCACAGAGATATCAACTTATCAGAGATCCTAAAAGAGAAGGAGCACATAAAAACAAGAATAGGAGACTTCGACATAGACTGTGTCCTGGATGAGGAAACACAGGTGAATATCATGATAGAAAGAACTTGGGAAATTTTGGGAAAGTCTGTTATGGTTCCTTCATTAGGAGGAATAGCATTATTTAGAGGAAGTTGATAACCCTATGTGGAAGACTTACCCAAACATATATGAGTGCTCATGGCACTTCGACAGAAAAAGAATTTGAGATCGTTAAATTTATTGAGAACAACAACCCATTTGTTATTTTTCTATGAAAAACCTAGATTGAGAAAGATCAGATATGAAGAAAACAAGAAGAGGAGGATCTAGAACAGAAAAAGCAAGAACTGAGAGATTTCATGGCTAGGAGAATAGCGCACTTACTGGAAGAACAAGAGACCTAGTCGAAGCTACTAAGGACCAGAGATCTGGACGTCGAAGTTAAAAGGACACATCAAGACTGGAAACACCTGTCTGTACAAGAGAGTAGAGAACCTACCCCAGAAAGAGAAGAAGTATCACCCTTGAACCCTATGAAATACCCTCCACAGTGCGAAGTTAACATGCCAAGAGGAGATAAGAACGATAATGGAAAGAGGAAACCAGTGACTCAGATTTCAGGAAAGAAAGCCAGAAAGCTCAGCAAGAAGAAAGCAAAGTTAGAAAAGTTACAGGACATTCCAAAGAGGACTCCGCAGAAAGAAGGTTTGCAGAATTGGAACTTCATCGGGATATCAGAAYAGTGAAGATTGGCACTTCGCCATGGMAAAAGAAATATGATCGTTGGAGGCATCCCTGTTAGAATATGAAAGATGTGTGCTCGTTTTACCATTGACAATACCCTTGTCACCCAACCATAGGCCGAAGCCACCCTCCGAGCACCTTGACCTTGACAGAGAAGAATATCGGTAGCAATCAATAGCCAAGCAAGGCTAATGCACCAAGCAAGAATAGAAACCAAAGCTGATCAGATAGTCCCACCCAGAAATTGGCGCAACACCTTCCCCAGAAACTTGCAAACAAAACTGCCAACTGYAGTGTGYACAACTAGCTCTCTGCAATTCTGAGAATGTGAATAATGAGAACTGGTGCCCTGTATTTATAGTAATCTGGCAGACTTGCCTAGGCCGACTTCTCCTTCTGGGTACTAATTAATTCATATTAATTATTTTTCTGCAACCGACATCTCATATAGGGTTTCCTTTACTTCTTTGCTTCCTTCCAGAATATTCTAATCTTGTCATAGGTCACAATAGAGGTTCATACCTCCCAAATCTACCATAATATTAACAATCTCGACCATTAGAACGACGCCTCGGAACGACTAGAAACACAGTTATTGTCGGAACGTTCGCCACTGAACTGTTGGGACCGCACCATAATGGATGGAATAACATTGATTGAGGCATTTCTGCCTATTGATAGAGTCTGTTAAGACGTTTTCTATTTGTCTCGTCGAGCATTGCACCAAGAACACTTTTGCCAATTGTGATTATCCGAGCCCACATAGAACTAGTTGCTTTCGTGCAGTGATCATTGAGACCTCGTCATCCATTCTGTTACATTTAGTGTTGTTCACCGACCTGAGATATCAGATCTCGAGTGTGCATGTCGGAAGAAATTAGCGCAGTAGAAAAAGTCATCGAAGAGATTCTAATAGAAGTCATGGCCGAGAAAGTGATGTCTGCAGGCATCCAAGCCTCATCGACGAGATGAGTGAAAGAATCCTCGTCAACTGCTCGTGGATCTAGACCATCCCGAGCTGCGAACAAGAAACGAACGAAGCATCGTGATGACTTAGTGAATGCGAAGCTCATCCCATCTATCATGCCCATCTACATCCCACCTCTAGCTAGTGCGGTGAGTCGTGACAGTGTCCCGAGGGACTTCGACTACACAATCATCACTGCGTACCTCCCGAAGGGGATACGCGCAATCATACTGCAGTTGGAGAGGATTTCGACGTTGAAGATCAATGACTATAACCTAGGAGACCGCAAGATCTATGGCATGCCCGCGCCATACAAGTACTTGACCAAGACAAAGGGGAAGAAGTCAAAGATCATCCCCCAGTCGTGGACTATGGACATCGCGAGGTCCACTATCTTGAACGTGATGAAGATACCACACTTAGGAAGACATTAGGAGGTTAACGTGTGCGTTAAGCTCCTGTTGTCCTGCTTCCATGGTGGTTATTTGTGGTTGGATAGGCGTATCATCGTCGATCCAGCGATGATCCATAGGATCATCGGACTAAGCATGCAAGGACAAGACCCACAAGAATTTTATCTAGGAAAGGCTATAGATTGCGCCCTAGAACAGAGAATCAAAGACACCTATGGTGATGTAGAAAAGGGGAAGCGGGGCTACAAGGTAGCCTCCATCCAGAATGGCATAGTGCGCCTAGCCTGCCAGTTTATTGATGGTGAGATGGTAAGGAAGAACAGACCCACGCAGGTCACGGGGTTTGTCGTCGACCTAGCAAGAAAATGCGTGGAAGGGCTACAAATGAACCGGGCGAGCTTCCTCATCAACCAGTTAGAGCAAGACTATCTTGAAGCTCAGAATCAGGGCTATGAGTTCCATTTTAGTTGGTTGTTGATCCTCATCACCTTCTTTGCTTGGGAGATGCTAGAAGGTGCGACCTTCCCTGAGATTGAGCCATCAGAACCCTTAGCTGTGAAGTTCACCATGCTCTGGTATTCAAGTGACATGGCTAAACAATGACAGCCAAATGTGGTGTTCCACACCTATTACCTGCAGTTGAAGAGGGCTATTGAGTCTTCCCCTCACATGACACTGAATACCCTGCACAGGTTCATACCATTTGTGAAGTTTCACACAGATAGACATTTTATTTATATCACTGCGCGAGGAGACGAACATAAGGAAGAGCTCCAATATTACTACAAGCTCACTGAGGAGGACATGGAAGAAATAACTAAGGAGTGGCTCGCATAGCTCCTTGTACTAGTCGACCAGGCCGAACTGTCCGACCCTGACTTAATCGAAAGTCCTCTGGTCACTCGCGAAGAGTATGATGCACCCAGCAGTAGCAGAAGGAAGAAAAAGGAAGAGGTACAGAAGTTGAACAGCGCATCAAAAGCAACGACTCACCTGGAGGGGGAGGTGATGAAGAAGTAGACAAAGAAGAAGACAAAGGAGAAGAAGACAAACAGAAGCAAGGCGAAGTAACTCCACCTAGGGACCCTATTGACGAAGCTAAGACCTCCAAAAAAATAATGGTTTCCCCCATGAAACCTACATCATGGAAGAAGTCTAAAGCTACTAAACCACAGATGCAGACAATGCTCATGATGGATGACATAGATTTCATCATCGTCATTATCTCAGATACCTCAGAAGATATATTATAGTGTAATGAAGCCAAACAAGAGACCATGTATGAAAGAATTGAAGCAGAGCTGAAAGGGGTACAACAATCCCTCCACTCCAGCCGCGCAGTGTCTACTGCGTCCCCGTCATCCGAAGGAACCGAGTTGGGAGACAAACCTACCCAGCTCCGTCGAATAGCAGATGTGACCGAAGCTCGCCTTTGCTGTGTCCATGAGGGAAAAGAGTAGGCCACAAAGGCCTTAAAGCAAGAAAAATATGAAGCCAGAGAAAAACATCGGGTTGTGCAACAAGAAAGAGATGACATCCAAGCCAAGTTTGCACAAGATAGAGTGCAGATCCATAAGGAGAAGGAACAACTGCTCCCAAAGCATATTAGAGTTAAAGAAGCAATCATTAGAGCACTTCGCTCTATGATGGGCTTAGAACAGATGAAAGAAGACCGAGTAGAAAAGACAAGTAGGGAAGCTTGTTGAAGCCATTCAACAGCTCCAACAGAGGATAGCCGAATTGGAGTTACAAGCAGTGCCAAGCACTCCGCAGGAAGTGCGAGATATAAGAGAAGAAACTGCGAGGAGCGCAGTTGAGAGAATCAAGGCATTAGCCTTGGAATTCAAACAACTTAGCAGTTGAAGTGTGCAGACCTACGAGCGCCTGGCAAAGGACCCTGAGCTCAGGACACGAGAGTCACAGCTCCAGGAGGAAAAACAACAAGCACCAACAGTGCAAGCACAATTGAAGCTACTATCACTGGTCGAGAGGATGAAAAGAGCCTAGGAACAATGCATGGTTCAGGAGCAGGCACATGCCATTCAGAGTAAGGTCATGGTAGTAACCCAGCGACTCCAGCCAATGTAGGATGCATCTTGCACACTTTTTGAGAAAATTGAAGGACAAGGTGCACAGCTAGAACAAGTAGTCACCTCAGTTGAACAACGATTGGAAGGACCTGTCACCGAGAAGGTCATTCATGAGTTTGTCAAGTAGCAGGCTCTAGAGAAGCAACAGGTCGAAGCAACTCGAGCCAAGCTCGAGGCATTTGACCCAGAGTTACCCAAATCAGAGTGACTCGGGATGAGTCACAGGTGAGTGTTGGGGGCCTGTTGGCCCTTGACCAAGTTTTGGTGAACTTGGGTCACGTTTGACCAATTTTGGGACTTTGACAGGTTGGTCGAAGGTGGAGCGCAAGGCGAAGCAGAGATCGCGGTATCTCAACCCCTTCTTAGGGCATTTTTGGATTTAGGGTTTATGTAACGGGTATGGGATGTCGACCCATGGGTTTACCCATGTTTAGGCCGATTTTGTAATGTATAAATAGAAAGTTAGGCGATGTAAGTAGGTAGTCCTAAGGGTAATGAGGCCAAGATGCTAAGTGCTAGAGTTTGATCTATGTGATTGCAAAGGCTTTGTGCTTACTATGTGTTAAGAACTTACAGAGCTAAGTGCAAGTGATTGTAAGAAGGCTTTGTGCTTAAACCTAGCTCGGGGAAGGAGGATCTTATGAGGTGTGCACAGATCTCATGTCATATGTCCTGTGGCTTCCTATGGCTCTATGCTTGTAGAAGATTGAGAGAAGATAATAAAGAAGAGAAGAGTTGGTGGACGTAGCCCCACTCTAGGGTGAACCACGTATATCTTGTGTTGTGGTTGTTGTGTGCCTTATAGTTGTTATGTTATTGATGTGATGAATGCTTAGTACAATGATATATGTTAGATGAAATAGCTTAGTGCTTAGTAATGTGAATGAATACTAGATATAATATGTTTCTATGTGTTAAGTGCTTGGAAATGCTAGATCTGGTTGAATACTGTGTTGCATTGTAATTAGGGCATGAATCTGCGATGTGAGTAAGGGATAATTGCTAATGAATGTTAACTGATAAGTTCTCTGCTGAAGTATTATAATCACATATCTGTGTCCCAGCTAGGTTGCATACATCTGAGTCCTGCAACTACCCCTACCTCTACCTCGGGTGAAACTTCATCTGCTTCGTAGGTGTTGTTGAAAGGATCGGTAGTTAGGGTTTTGTTGGTGCGTTGTTGAAGTGTTGAACCCTAGGTCTGCCCCTGTGCCAACAACACCCATGCTTATCTCTGATAAGATGTATGATATTCATTAAATGAACATAGTGGGCAGTCAAACGCAATGATCCATATTTTAATTGCAAGGATCCTAATTTGCCATTTAAACATAGAGACAACAATTACCACTTCAATTCATACAACATTGTGGGATACATAGACCACTTAACAAAACAAGGGATCATTTTTGTGACTGTCATGTCTAACTACTTGAATCTAAACATCCCCAATGTTGGATTATCCATCCAATACAATGAGACAACAACAACATGCCCGATCTGATCTCACAAATTGATCAAATTAACAAAACCATTTTGTTTAAAAACCCCGTGACCATCTCTGAGGGCACAACCAATAATATCCATAGCATACACAGTGGATGGACATACTATAATCACCACGATTGCAATACTCCCATGTAAATTAAAACACACAGTCATAATAATCAATAACTCAACCTAACATGATGTAGGAACGCCACACATACGCACGCATGAGCATGAGCATCGTTGTGTATTAATCAATTGTAAACTAATTTTGGGTTAATGATTCAACAATTACAATGCAAGAGACAACAACTGTGAATTCAATCCAATTCTCCAATCAACCAAATTACCATGTTGAGTTTATCAAATTGATTGTCATAATAACCAATGCAGTGGCTAAATACCAAAACCAACACCATTGTCAACATAATCAATAAAGACGAGCCAGAAATCGAACATTGTCGACCATACACCAACAAATTATAACAACTAACAATATACCCGACAGCCCATAACGGTTCCTTCCATCAAACCCAGGTTTTGAGAAATCAAGGGTTTGCTCTGTGGACCAACACACGGAACTGGAGTCGACTCCCATCATCATGTGAGAACATCTGAGACTAATGATACACACACAGGGTATACCACAAATGATTTCGTAGACAGGGTGACAATTCCTGTGATAGGAGAGACTATGAACAGAGTAGTAAGGCTCTGTTTTGGCCTTGTAACAATACTTAGAACACGCAAGGTACAACCCTTGTAGCTCCCCAAATCGACCAAATAACAATGTTGAGATGGAGCAGAGCCGAGAAGAAGCAATATAACCCACTTTGCGACTATCAGTAGCATGAACAACCCATACCCAAGTGAAAAAATGTACAGTGACACAAGGCATTTCAAAACCAGTAAACCCCATAACAGCAAGAGACTGGGTATGGTGATACGAATGCGTGGAGACAACCAACCACTCTAGGTCAAATGAAACCCTCCAACTAAACCAGCAAGGATGACAAAGATCCTTTATGGCTGCTAACACTCAGAACGACCAATAACATTGTGACTTCAACCATTATTGCAATGAAAAACATCAATGATTCATTCCAGAAAGATATCACAAATTTACACAGTTGACATACTTAAGGAAAGCACAGACACATACATTCTGAGCCAACATCTATTTCATAACCAGAGAAGATTCATGGTTGGCGAAAAGACATACCTGTAACCAAAAGCACCTTAAAAACGTGAGCTTGGTCGGGTGGTTCTTCCTCTACTTGAAAGTCGGAGCCTAACCACAACAAACACGGTTGAACAATAGCTCGACTAGGGTGGTTGCCATTGGAATTAGTAGGAGGGACGTGAAACAAATGCACGTCGCCTCCACCCTCAAATCATTCAATTCCTTAGTAAACGACAGCCCATTAATCCATTACTTCATTCAATCGAACCATGCATCGAAACCAACATCCACTAATTCCCAAGAGCGCCACCCTCATCACCTCTTACCATTCCCAAACTATACAATAATGTTTGTCAACTATATAACTCAATAAATCACATAGCTATTAACTTGTTAGATAGGATTAACAATGATCATTCTAATTTCAATGAATGTAGTGTGGCATAGTAGCATAGTTCAATCTTTTCCTTTTGCATTTGTTTATATTGATTTTGCCTCTTTCCAACAGCTCTTATGTATTGTTACTAACATGTTTGTTGTGCAGGTGTCAAAGTAATGAATCCAGAAACAGATAGCAATGGTATCAATGGATAACATAGACAATCGTAACATGCAATTAGAGCTTAGAACAAAACATAACATGCCTTACCCATCATTCACTTGTCGCAATTAGAACCAACAGATAACATGCCTTATTCATTTCCAATAAAACTTAGATTTCATCAATGATGTAAGCAGTGTCGAACAACATCATAACCATGAAATAAGAACTAGACATGATCTTCGAATCTACAAGAGGGTCCCACTTACTAGTATTATTTATATTGTTATCTTATAATAATAGGCTTTAGCAATACTTTGCGGGCAAAACCTCATTCTGATTTCAATCGTCAACAAACTGGTGACTCCATGGGGAAATTTTTTTTCAACAGATTTAGAACTCAGAACTCATGGTTTCGCAAACCAAGAACAACAGGTATAACCAGGAAGATTATGCAACAGGGGGAAGTGAGCGGATTTAATGGAAAAATGACTGGGAATTCAGGAATAACTTATGAAAAGTTTTAAGTATGAGGGCTTTTACCACTGTGTGCATAATCGTTCAACCGAGATTGACTCTTAACTTCAAGGAGAAAATTTATGGATTTGCTCTCTTAATTTCTCAAATGGATGAAGAAAGGGACATCAGAAGCAGGAGATAACCAACTCTTTATAAGACAGCAGTGAAAGCAGATAAAAAATTCAAGTGTGTTTCAGGGAAACATTGTGACAGATGTGTAAGCTTGATTGTTATTGACTAACAATGCCTTACGGGGTGTCACTGTGACAGAACTGATCCAACATCTTATTTTGACCAAATAGACTAAAGGATAGTAAGCAACAAAATCGTGACAGAAGTAAAATTGCAAAAATTAAAACAACAGCAATAAAAAGACAGAAATGAAAAAGTAGCAAGAAATGTTTTAACACAGAAAGCAAAAGTCAAACTACTGTAAAGCAGAAAAGAGAAGCGCAAAATTGAAAGCAGAGCTAGGCTACTAGTATACAGAAAATCCAAACAGTGTTAGAATTCTTCACATTGGTCCCACATAATGTTTTAAGTGAGAACAGTGAGTACTATAGGAAATCAATTGCTCCTGTAAATCCTTTGGAATGTAAGAGTTAGTGTCCAGGACAAAAGCAATTTTGAAAAGACCCAGAAAAAACATTGGGAACTCTGAGGTAATTATCAGCCCCTTAACATATATGATTAGATCATCAAGGCAGAAATGGATACTGATCAATTCATCAGGAATTGTGTGTATAGGACTTTTAAAAGTGATACTTGCATTAGGTAAGCCAGAAAACAGGCATTTATAAATCATGGTACCCCAATTGGTGATAAGACTAGTTTTGTGAACATCTGCCCTTTTTTCCTTGATTTTACTGTAACCCAAAATTTTATCAAGTAAGGGCCTCATTTGTGACCTTACAACCTGCTGCAAAATTATTTTCATATTGAGGGGAGGGAAAGGATTTCTCATAATAGCTTGATTGAAAGTGCGAAAACTAATGCAGGTTCTAATACGATCAGTGGTCTTCGAAATAGGTACCGAATTAGAAACCCATTCAGAGTAGATTGGAAAAATAATCCCAGCCTTTAAGAAATTTTCCCACCCCTTTCGAAAAATTTCTTTAAATGCAGAGTTAATAGGTTTTAGTTTTTGCTTAACTGGTTCCATGCCTTCCTTGATGAGGATAAAATGTTGTATAAGACCAAGATCAAAATCACGAAGATCCCTATAAGACCGAGCAAAAACATCTTGAAATTCACCAAGTGGCTTGGCAAACTTCATTTCTTCTTTATCAGAACATGGGGACTTATTTTAACATTCCTTGAAGATTCGAGTGCCCCAAAATTCAAGGATATGGTTTCAACCACCTTCCTTCTTGACTCCTATTTTCTTTGTTTCTCTTTATTGCCTACATCACCCGATGAAAACAAACTCTCAAGAGGAGTCAAGCCCTTTGGAATATTGTTGTCTTCTATGGATATAATTTCCTTGGGCTTAAGAGGTTCGTCTTGAATGACAGCATAAACACTCTCATCATTAGGGAGTGGCTACCAAGATTCTACTTTGTCGGGGATGTGTGGACAATGTAGAGATTGAAAAGAATAATCAGGCCTATAAGGCAAAGGTTGTTGATTAGGAGAAGCTGCAAAGTCAACTAACCAATCAACCATTGAATTCAACTCCCTATTAACATGGGTGATATTGAAAGATAACAAGTTCGAGATAAGTGCCCAAATAGTTTGGGTGTAACATTTTATCAACTTGTTGCTAGGAGAGTAAATTTTACATACAAGGTTCACAACAAGCTCAGAATCCCCAAAAACTGAAAGGTGACCATAGCTAAGATTATAGGCGTTCTCAATGCCTAATAATAAAGCTTTGAATTCAGTGACATTGTCTGTACAAGCAAACTCCAACCTGTAGGAAAAATTATGAATTTTCCCTACATGGGAAACCAAGATAATGCCAGCCCCATTTCCTTCATTTGAGCGTGATCCATCAAAGTGCATGTGCTACATATCATCATCTAAATCGACTTGTCCCAAAGGAATATTATCCTCCTTAGCAAAGATGGAATATACTCCTAGGTCCTCTTCGATATAGTTTACATTAGGTTGTGGAACACTCTCTATGTAGGGTGAAATTATTTCCTCTCTAAGGACTATAATGTTCTTACCATTCTAAGGAACGAATAAATGTGTCCTTTCAAGTGAGATATATCCACCTGTTAAGGCTTGTCAATCTCTTCCCAAGATAATTGAGTAATTGCTTACCGACATATGGATTACCTGAATACTAAGGGTTGTCCTTATTTACAGGTGTGCGCATAAAACAAAGGTTACATCTTTAATCTCACCTATGGTCATTTGTTATAGGTTATTATAAGAGAGCATGTTTCTAGCATTTTCATTTGTACAAGACAAGCCTCGCTCTTCCATAATAATCTTCGACATCACACTTGGGCCCGAACCACCATCAATGAGGCAACAATGGGAAATCTTATCCATAATCTTTACAGAAATATAAAAAGGGAGATTTTTTATAGGGTATCTAAAGTTATGTACACCTACTTTATTTACAAATGAATCCTCTTTGTTTACCTCTTCAGAGAGGTTGGCTACAACATAAGCTTTCCCTTCCATGAATTGTTTCAGGTGCATCTGTTGTTCAGGGACGACAACCATGTCCAAAAGGGTTGCATCTACTTTGATGTTGGCCAACTGGTTCAAGATATTGTATTTTGAAGAGAGGAGAGGAGAGGTTGTTCCTTGATTGTCAGGAACCTTAGGAACCTGAACAGTAGCAGTGGGTGAGGATGAGCTCGGGCTAGAAGAATTGCGGAGAGGATCAAATTTTCCCTTGGGAGCATAGGCATTGTTCCTAGTATAGATGATAATGACATCTTCTGGATCTGTGAAATCTAGGACAACAATGGTAGTTTCGAGTCTTTTACCAAAGATCTCATCTCTGGCACTCTTTCTTACCTTACATGTGGCTTCCTCATGGTGTTCCTTGCAAAAGTTACACCAACTTCGAGGAAAGATAGCTTTAGGCTTAAAATTATTCTCAATTGAATTCCTAAAGGGAGGTGTCGAAGAGGATGAAGCTCCAGGGGTGAGAGGGGAGACAATTCCCTTCTACTCATATGTTATCATATGGTTGTTCATATCTTGTACTAGCTGTAAAAGGGCGGACATGTCTGTCTACCTAACTGATTCTCCCTGGGGAAGACCTGTTCTTTCAAGTTGTTCTTCATACTCTGAACAAGTATGCAAAGTGGAACCAAGATTATCAATGGCTTTTTCCTCAATCCTGTGACAGTAGGGGGAAGGTAATGCATTGTAGTAATGCATGAAATTGGCTTGGTTCTGAGGTCGAATGAGTTCAGGGATCTGATTGTATAGCTTAGTGAAACACAAGTTGAAGGACTTGATGGTCTCACCATCCTTATAGGTGACGTTATTATATTCCCATAACTTCTCAGTTGGGATTTTGGATTGCCCATAAGTGGATATGAACCAATAGATTAACTCCTCCCAAGCAGACAAAATCTTAGGAGGAAGGTCAAAGAAATCGGTCGTAGCCTTTGCTTCCAAGGAATTGACGAATAAGCGAATGCAAGTATCATTGTCATTGGCTCCTGTGTTATGACAAGCATTAGAAAATGCCACCAGGTGTTCGTTTGTAGTGACAGTGTTATTTCCTGAGAAATTAGGAAGATGATCCTTGAACTTAGGAAGTGGACGAGTAGCAGGTGCTAAGTTAAGAGGAGAGGACACATGTCAGGGTGTGGTTGTGGTGTCTTCTTCAAACTGAAATGGCCCATTTTTTCTTAATAACTTTGGTGGGGTTTGCGGTAGATTGGACAGGGATATGATGGCTATACAAGCTACCAATCACTGATGAAGATGAAGACTCATAAGAGGAAACACTTCCAGTACTACCAGAGCCACCACTAGATGCCATCTTGTGGATGATAGATGAGGGAAAGAAAGACGAACTAGAAGAATCAGACATAGTTCTCCTTAGAGCACTTTGTTGGGTAGATACACGACGTTCCTTCTTCCCATTTCAGTAATAGGATTAATTTCATGTGATAAGCCTCTTCTTCTCCTAGAAGCACGAGAGTCTAAGGACATGAAAGAAAGGCCAAAATTGAAGAAACAAGAAGGTTACTATTTATTTTTAGGTTGTCTATGTCTAGCTTCCCAACATTCTTGGGCACTAATGTCTTGTTCAATTGTTGCCCATGAATGATTAAGCTCAACACGAGTATTGGCGGTGTTTAAAATGGTGTTAAACAGATTCAAAGCAATGTTGGTATGATCTTGAAGACCGGGCTCAATATTGGGCTGCCTTGTAACAGGTGAAGTCATTAAAAAATAAAACAATCAAAGAATCAATATCAAAAAAATAGATGTATTGATGAAAATCGAGTATAAAAATTAACTAAGAGATATTGAAGATCTCCCCAGTATGGTCACCAAATAAATGTTGAGGAAAAGATATGAAATGATCTTACTCAAGCATTTTTATATTCTTCTTGGCTAAAGAAAAATAGACAGGAATGTCACCCTATGTTTATAGCCATCAAAAATAAAATCCTAATTCACAAGTATCGATTACAAGTGCTTAGGCTAGTCTTTTTTACAAATAAAAGCTTGCGGGAAAATTCATTTTAATGTGATGTTCTGAATATAATAGTTGTTGAAATAAATGTAGAGACAGAAGTAAACACACCAAGATGGTAATCAAGACAGATGAGACATAAATCAATCCTTTATTTCATTCCAATTCACCAAAGAGTCATTCTTTTTACAAAATTTCATGCAGAAATTTCAGACCAAAGTCAAACTCAAACATCCCCGATGAAACATACAAAAGGACCTTTGACAGAAAATCAAAAACTGAACTCTAAAAGTTGGATCAACTTGCCACAGATTGTTGCCCACTCGACTCTGCACAATAGGTTTTGTCAGTCACGAAAATTAATTCACAAATAGACAAGTCTACACAGACTATCATGTTAATGTTTAAGCCATTATTATAGTTCTTTGCATTTCAATAGATAACAATAGCATAACACAAGATCACTAAGAAATACACCATCACAAGAGACACAACATTTATCCTAGGAAACCCTCTAGGGGAAGAAAACCCAACAAAACTTCCTTATTATAGATAGTTAATACAATGCCAAGAGATAACTTAAGCTAATACAGAAGATCCTCTCCCAAAGATGCGCCAGTCTCTCTCCTTCTTCTCCAACTGCAGTTATGAAACTTGTCTCTCAATGAGCAAGTGAGTTGTGTGTCTAAGTGAGGTGCTAGCCTCCTTATTTATACAAATCTGGCACGTGTGAAGTGTCTCTTCACTGGCAGGTCCGACTTCTCAAACTAGGTGGTTATAACTACCTTTATTATATTTTGAGGCCTCTTGATATATTCTGGGGCCGACTTCTTCTTTTGCCTTTGACAATTACATTATGACCAATCCACAAAAGGGGATTTGGTCCTTATACAATAGACGACATGATCAATCCATAATGGGGATTGATCTAATGAATAATATATCAAATAATAATAAGAATACACTTTGCAGTTACAGTATTTCAACACTCTCCCTTAACAAGAAGGGTATTCTTCAACAACATCAGGTGAGAGAGAGAGGACAACGTCATCAACAACATCAAGGGGGTGAGAGGACAACATCATCAATATCATCTTGGAACACTGACTGGCGTATCTATAAATCATCGAAAGTTTTCTTCATTGACAACATCATCATTGTCAAAGGAATGCAATCATCATTTGCATCAATATCTATTAGTATAAAACTAATACATCATCATCATCATCACAGCATGAGGCTGGTTCATCATAATATAGGAATGGCTTTACGTCGCAGCTGTCAAGCTGGAAGCTCAGTACTCATCTTGCTTTACGTCACAACAATCAAGCTGGAAGCAAGATACTAGACTGGCTTTACGTCAAAACTTTTCAAGCTGGAAGCACAGTACTAGTCTCATCTCAACATCTTGCTTTACGTCACAACACTTAAGTTGGAAGCAAGATACTAAACTGGCTTTACGTCATAGTTGTCAAGCCGGAAGCACAGTTCTAGTCTCATCACATCGTCTTGCTTTACATCACAACCATCAGGTTGGAAGCAAGATACTAGATTGGCTTTACGTCACAGCTGTCAAGCTGGAAGCACAGTTCTAGTCTCATCACATCGTCTTGCTTTACGTCACAACCATTAGGTTGGAAGCAAGATAATAGACTGGATTTACGTCACTGTTGTCAAGCCGGAAGCACAGTACTAGTATCATCTCGTCGTCTTGCTTTACGTCACAGCAATAAAGCTAGAAGCAAGATACTCGTCCTGCTTTACGTCACAGCAATCAAGCTAGAAGCAGGATACTAGACTGGCTTTACGTCGCAGCTATTAAGCCGGAAGCACAGTTCTAGTCTCATCACATCGTCTTGCTTTTCGTCACAGCAATAAAGTTGGAAGCAAGAGATGTCTTATCACAACAACTACTCCCCCTTTCGAGGAAGGTCCTTTCGGGCTATACCAAGCTTATCTC
>ML794228.1:91625-104701 GCA_009831015.1 Picea engelmannii | reverse complement strand
TGGATGTTTCCCCATAGGGGTTTTACCATGTGAAAACATCGGTGTGTTGATCTTTGATCTAGTTATGTGAGTGGTTACTGAAGGTGTTCGTCTTCTGTTGGAATACATGTGTTGTCGAACAAACCTCATTACGATTTCAATCATCAACGATACCTTCACAAGACTTGTAAACCTATATGGTCGAGATCATGGATGAATTAGGGGATATGCATCACATAATCAACTAGTCCTATACAAAACTACAACAAGAACACAAGCAAGAAATTGCTCAGCACAAGGAAACTCAACATAAGCATGATTGGGAGATAGTTTCCCATAAGGAGATTTAAGTTGCACACAAGGAGATCAAAGAACTCCACGAAGCGAAAGTGACTGCACACACCTTATTGATCAACAAAATGGATGAATCTACGTGCAAGTCCCTAGTGTAGCTACATAAACTTTAGACCTTCCTGCACCACGTAAACTCAACAAAGTAGAGGAGAGAGTCCAATAGCTGCAAGGATATAACATAGAGCTTCAGGAAAAGTTGAAGCACACCCCAATCAGAATAAGGGGAGTTGTAGCAACAAATTATTGTTGTAGAAAAAGCACTACAATAGGGACAAGCGTGTATAGTTGATTTATCGGGGGTATTCAACTACAACTTCAAACTCTGGACGCACCTCCATAATGCCCTTGAAATCAACACCATTGGCAATTGTATCCGAGCAACTAAGGTACAAATCTAGGAGAAGAAGCAAGCATTTCCCTTTTTATTGTAAGTAGAATGATAAGTAGCCATGACAACAATTGTCATCTTCCTTCGGGAGATTATGTTTTCCCACATTGACCAATGGAAGCTTTCAAGCATTATGCTCGATGTAGTGGAGAAGGCCCAAATGCACTAGTACAAACTTGTAGATGTGCAAACAAAGGCAGCGAGTGTGTGGATCAAACCTACCGTTGAGACGATCACACTAGGTGACGTCAAGTATTTTTGCAAAAAATGAAGGACCTAACATCATTTTTTGATGATATCAATGGCCAATTCAAAGAATTCATCCAATACCTCATAAAGACGGTGCCATCAATCACCATTGTCGCATTGTAATAAACTTCGTTGGCTCGAGGACGAGCCAGCTAATAGTGTTGGGAGCCTATTGGCACCCTAAGGTTTTGGAAAGACTGTGCACACGACACAAGTCAACACTATGTGCATGCCCAAGAGTTTGCATCATGGGGCACCAAGATGCAACACCTGTGTTAACCATAGCTCTATTGCGTGCACTAACCCATTTTGTACTACCCATAAAGACTTGAAGAGATCACATGCATGTCGAATCCTAGATGATATTCAATGATTGTAATTGTTTTTGTAACAACCCAATTGGTCATGGTCGAGGTTGTGGGTGAGCTAACAAGGTTGTTATGATTTCCATGCTTCGTGGGATATAGGGGTAATGCATGTGCATATGTAAGGGTTGGGTTTTTGTTAACTGAGAGTTGATTATTATTAAGCTAGTTGTAGATGAGTTAGAGCTCCAGTAATGCATTGTATTAGTTCTTGTTATGTTCATAAACATGTTGTGAATATGAGAGAGAAAGTAGATATGGATCTGAGCACAGTGTTCCCTAGTTTATTTTGAATGCACTCTGCGCAGGATTCGACCTAATTAGTAATTGTATTTGAATGTTGTTAAGATTAATAAAGAAATCCCAAAGCACATTTGGTCTATGTATCTTGTATACTCTATTTTGAATGTATGTACGTTACTTAGTATTTTGCGCCACACTTAGATGAATGTTATGAATGAATGTGAAGTGAATACATGGATCTGAATGTGATGTTTCATGTATGTACTATTTCTTTATAAGTTGCACGAAACCTATGGTCTCTGTGATTCTCATGGCGTCTCAGGTGAGAACCTTTGTATCCCTTGAAGATTGAATATGTCGAGGCCTATGGGGTATTTGTTGGTAAATCCTTTTAAATCCTAGGTTTGAAACCCCGAGCCAACATGCGCAAGAAAAAAAATTGCTAGCCATGAATTAGCTATTCAGAGCAAGAAATCCACTTATGTTATCAGAGTGCATAGTGGAAGTAGGATATAGGTGAAAGGAATTTAGGGTATGGAATAATAAAGGTTCATTCACTTTGAAAGTGAAAATGGGAAATGTTGCATCCCATGGGAGAAGATTGGTCTTGAGTGGATAGAACATGGCTTCATAGGGAATTACTCAATGAGGTGAAGAGAAGTATTCATTATACAACTACGAGTAATGGTGAGGAATGTCATAATGTGAATGGTTAAGATAGTTGGAGGGCACTACAACATTAAGAAGATGGAATGATATGCACTACCACAATCCAAGGTGTTGGAAGGTTCTGACAATGTGAAGTTGGGGCATGATTTCCTAAAGAGAGGTAGCTCTCAATAGGACATATTGGCTGGAATTGTAAGACAACCAAGTTGGACTTGGATGGAAGGTGTTCAGATCAGGGAACAATAATGCACAAATGAGTAGAATGATAACACACAGGGCAACAAGGATCTAAGGGGATTCAAGGACGACTACATGGAGCACAAGAAGTTGGAACAAATATGCACCATAGAGCATGCTAAGAGTGATGCTAAATGCATATAGTGAAGCTAGAATGCATATGAATTAGTAGGCATGATGATGGTGAATACTTGGTGCATTAGTGCACGCGAACATGCTTTGACGTACATATGGCATGCTTTTAGACTCATAGTAGTATACTACCATATATGCAATAATGATGTTATGATAATTGAATATGACTAGTCATGGATTATGTATCTAGGAAAAATATTTATAGCATGGTTGAAGATGTTGATGATGTTACCACTACATATGAAAATCATCCATATGAAGACAAACAAGTATGATAAAATTGTTGATCAATAGGTTGGCGAAGGGAGTTTGTGAACTTCTACAAAATACCACTTGATTAGGTAGCATCAAGTAATTTGATAACAACCATGAAGGTATGCATTTCACTGCTTATGATGCATAATTTTAAAGGTAAATGAGGTGAGAATTCTCTCACTCAAAATTCAATATTTGAATGATGTGTATTATGAGCATGACACTCCACTGGATGTGGTACAGACAGAGGGCCTTAAATGTACAAAATTTATTTAATGCTTCAATGCATTCATATAGAATTTAGTTGTATGTTATGTTGGTTACGAGATCATAACCAAGGCAATTAGAAGACATACTCATGTTATAGAAACAAATGCCAATAGTGCTAACCATGTGTGAGGCCATGATGTGGTTAGATATGGAAGGGTTATAGTGCCATACAAATGCTCAATAATATTCCTACATATAATCAATGGTTGGATTGCAACCCCTTTGCCAACACTAGAGAGCACTAAAGGATTATATTCCTAGTGTTGTGTATGGGTCAAAGAGGAAGGTATCCAAATGATTGGACAAGAAATTATGAAGTGTTGGATGATGTGGTGAGGCGTTGGCTATACCTTTCAACTCACCATGGTGGAATACATGACTTAGATATGTGGTATTTTGGAGTCAATGTAAAGATGTATTGTGTAGATGTGGGCATGGGTAATGACACATTGGTGTAATGGTAATGTTTGATTGCATTTTGTAATGTTGAGTGTGTCGGTAATGCACATATAATGAATGATAGTTCCATTCCACTTAATACGATTAATAGTTGGAAGTGATTGAATTGTTGGTAAGATACAATTATAAGATCATTTCATGAGTTGTCCTAAATGTTGCAATAAAAGGACAACATGCATGAGTACCAATAATTTGTTTGGATGAATGAAAGTTGAGAAGGATTGCAGGAATAATGGTCGTTTGGTGTGGCAATGGTGTAATCCCATAAGGAAGAGTGATACCTACTATTGTAAGAGCCGAACATCATGAGAATGCTTGGGAAATTCGATTTCCTATATGAAATAGAGTTGGGAATTAATAAGTGGAATTGTTATGATGATATATCATGATGACTATATGTGTATGATACATGATAGATGATGGTTATTGAAGCTGGAAAACTCAGAAAGAAGGCTATTGTCAGAACACAAGGAACCATGTGATTACCATAGATTACAAGTTGTTGGTGGAGGTCCAGTAGTAAGTTGGCACTCTTCTTACACATGGACACCTTGGAAAATGATGGATTGCTAGAGGGACTGTGTAGCAGTGAAGGGGATGCCTGAGCCTTGAGGGTGAGTATAGTAAGGAAGAGGCAACTTAGGGATGCATATGGCATGGCGGTTGGAATCACGAGGGGGTGTTTGAAAGTACATTGAGTTGAATTCTTTCTTGTGGCAGCTTTGTGAAGCACATGATAGCCATACAGATGAGTATTGGTTTATGATTACAAACTTATTTTTTAATGCACATATTACATTTTGGAGTTGATAACTTCTATGAATATGATAGTGGATGTATGATAATGGCTATAACATGTATATTTTCTCGATGGCTTCTAGATAAATAGCTAAAGAACAAAGACATGAACGAGTACTTGGAAAGAAGAGGCCAAAAGGAAATGGAGCTCAAGGATAAAGGAAAGGAATGAGTAAAGTCCGATGGACTTGTTATGACTTAGAAGAAATGAAGTGGGAGTTGGAAAATATGATGTAGAAGGTACACTTGCAACTATTTTTGAAACTCTGGAGACTTTGTTATTGCAGTTGAAGTTCTTGGAGCCACAATTCTGAGAATTCTTGTCTAACCTATGTTGGAGCCCTGGAAGGGAAGTGGGACATCCCAAGGGATTGCAGTGTAGAGAAGGGGGTATAGATCCTTGGGTTGTGTAGGTTGAGGGGAATGAGAGATTGTTGGTTGGAATTGCTGCAGGAGTCAATAAATTGTGAATTTGTTGCAGTTGGAATTCTTGGAGCCGCAACTATGAGACTTCATGGTCGTTTTGTGTTGGAGCCTTAGAAGGGAAGTGATACAACATGAGGTACTATGAAGTAGAGAAAGGGGTACACTTCTTTGGGTTGTGTAGACTGAGGGGAATGGGAAATTACTAGTTGGAATTCTTGCAAGAATTATAAACTATGAAATCATTATGTATGGTTTTTGTGCCATGGTGTCTATGTACATATGTTTTGGGCTATAGTGCTCGTGTGATTAAATGTCAAAGAGCCTATATGTTAATTAAAGGCCAAAGAGCCTAGCATTGTAATATGTATGTACACCTGTATGGTGATGTGCACTAAGGATAGTGCAAAAATAAGAGGGAGGGGATTATAACATCCCTAGTTTTAATCCCCTTAAATTATAATGTAATTTGCAAATGTGATTTAGGTTGGTGAACCAATATGTCTAGGTTAGAGAGCTTGTAATGATCAATATGGTTGAGGGCCGAGCTATGTATAATGTACATTGAAAGTAATTAATAAAAAATAAATCATTGGTTATAATATGAGAGGGATGGTAAAGTTGGGAGGCTATGATTCCATGAGAGAGGGGGCTAAAGGGGGGTCCAAGGGGGTTCCACATGCCTAGTAATCCAACCCATTGTATTATGAATGTTTACCTCCTTTGAATTATCAAAACATCTATTGAATGCGTGTAAGAGTGGTTGGTGGGAAAGGTCATCTCACTAACTTATCAAAATATGGGTTGAGTACAATCACTTTTTGGGAAATGTGAGAGTCAAAGCTCGCATGAGAGAAAAGGAAATTCGAGTGGGTATTTGGGACAATTTTTACAAGAAGTGTTTGGGATGACAAGGGAGAGCTTGGTGCTAGAAAAGAGCACCATCCATGTTGTGTTTGAGAGCAACCATGAGAGGGTTGGTTTTATGCCAAGAATCAAGTTGTATGTCTGTAAGTGCATTTATTGTAGAGAAAAATCTCTCAAGAGCCTTGAGAAGGATACTATGAGCACCCCAATGTTATAGCCGAGATTCTTGGAGTCCCCAACTATGATATTTCTTAGCTAACCTTGCGTTGGAGCCTTGTAGGAAAGTGGGACAACATGAGGGATTGCGTGGCAAATAAGGGGATCCCATTCCTTGGGTTGTGCATGTTAAGGGTAAAGAGGGTTGGTGGATTGGAATTGTTGTTGGAGTTATAAAACTAGGTTTTGGGCTACTATGTGTGGACAATGGACAACCAAGAGGGCCATACCTCCTTGTGGACTGATAGCTCTAGCTCGGGGGTGACTTGTTGTTGAGAGAAATGGAGTAGAAAGCCTACAATTAGGAGGAATGTCTTCCGTACGTAGCCAATTGGTTCTTCCATTAAAAGATGAGTCTTTTGTTACATTTCACTATTTTTATTTCCACTGTGTAAATGCTTATTAAATGTTGTGTTTGTTGAATGGTTGCATTCATGGATTTTAATATGAAGTTAGATGCATGAGAAATTTCAGGTTTGTTTCCTTTGTTAATTATATTATAGCGCTGCATTTTAATTGGTTTAGTAGGTTGGGCATATTACATGAGTAATGGAATTTGACATGGCATCCACTCAATATCCTGGTGGTTAATAAGATAGGTCAACTTGTGGGAGGAATCACTTCCTCATATGAACTCCAATTGAGGTTATTTTCATGTCATTGGAAAGCACTCAAAGTTTAGAACAATGTTAAGAGATTGGGAGCGATGCTCACAAATTTTTTACCCAAAAAATGGTCAATTAAGACCTCAAAGTTGCCATGGAAGGTTTTGGACCCTAAATCTCCAAAGCGGTGCCTACCCCTAAAATGGGCCCTACAAGTCAACAACTCCAATTTTTACACCTGAAATGTACCAAAATAGATGAAAAATTATATGATGATCCATTTCAGATCATACCTCTCCATTTAGGGAGGCTTTTGGTTCCCAAAATCTTTTATTGAAGGAGGTGAGTACATTTTTCCTTTACCTTCTCCTTAGAGTATCATTTGGCCTTGCCTATAAGTTACCCTTTCATACCAACTTGTTAGAGTTCATACTACCCTTGTCTAGTTGTTCTGGACTTCCTCTATAAAACTATATCATATGCTAACTCTACCTAATCTCCTGGTGCTAAGTCCTTTATGGTAGGTAAAATTTGTTCATCAATTTCTTGTTCCAACACGGAAAGCTCATAGAGTTTCAAATTATCCACATTCACTACTGAGCAAATGTGTATATATGGGGGTAGATTGAGTTTAAAAGCATTATCACCCACCTTCTCCAACACTACAAAAGGACCATATACCACAGAGCCTTGATTTTATTACCAAGACCTTGTAGCCTTTCTTTGTTTAGATATAACCAAACTATGTCTCCCACCTTGAATGTTTTCTTAATCCAGTGTTGATCATGCTAGGCTTTGTATTTTTCCCGTGACTTCTCCAATGTCTCATGTACTTGCAAATGGATCTACATGATCTTATCAACAAAAGTTTCATTCTTCAATGTTTCTCTTATAGTTTCTTCCTTCACTCCTCTTTGGTCTTCATATACAACATCTAAGGGAGAAGATGACAAATACCCAAAACAAGTTCAAAGTGGGACTTACTGGTAGAAGTATGGACTACTGTGTTACGGGAGTGCTAAATACAAACCAAATTTTCATCCCAGGTCCTTGGATGCTTCTAACTATAACCCCTCAAAAGCTTAACCAATGTCCTTTCACTACTCCTATTTTCCCATCCATGTGTAGATGGAAAATTGTTGAAATCTTCAACTTGGTGTCCATCTTTTCCCAAGGTGTAGTCCAAAAGGCACTGAGAAATGTAATATCTCTATTTGAGATTATGCTCCTTGGTACCCCAAAGTGCACCCAAACCTTTTCAAAGAACATTTTTTATGCATCTTGTCCCTTGATGGTCTTTTTACAAGGAATAAGAATGCACATCTTGTTAAACCCGCCAACTACCACAAACAAATAATCACATCCCTACTTGGTTCTTGGCAAACCACCCACAAAATCCATGGATATGCTCTCCAAGGCTTTAGTAGGTACATGTATGGGATGGTACAAACCTTACTTTCTATTATTAGGATTGTTGGTGCAACAAAGTATGCATCTTCTAGTAAACCAAGCTAGATATTTTTACATTCTAGGCCAATACACATATCTCTGTAAGTTGGCAAATGTCTTCTCAACATCAAAATGTTGACTTTGTAGGTGTAAGCCTCTCTGATAAGCTGCAATATTTCACGTTTAGGAACACATAACTCGTCTAGCTTGTAGAGCAACCCATCTTGGAGATGATAGTTATCCTTATCGCGAACTTCTTCTACACGAACTTGGTTCTATAGTTGTTGAAACACCTCTTGAAAGTCCTCACCTTCTCTATATGCCTCTTTGTATGTATCATGGATTAAAGGATCCATGTGCATAAGAGTTCCCAAAGCTGCAATCTTGGATGCGGGTGGCCTTAAAAGCATGTCTACCAACTTATTAGTGTTTCCCTTCTTATATTTGATGACCAGATGAAATTGCTGTAAAAACCCCATCCACTTGTAGTGGCTAGTGATCAGTGCGGATGATGGTCTCCTTTCCCATCAAATAGTGCTTCCACTTCTTAGCAACTTGAACCAAAGCATGGAGTTCCTTTTCATATGTAGGGTAGTTTAGGACTCCCCCAAGAAACAATTTTGAATGATAACATACCAACACACCTTCCTACATCAAGATTGCTCCCTTAACATATCCACTTGCATCCATATCCACTTTGAAAGGCTTCTACAAATTAGGCAATGCAAGAAGTGGTGCTTGATTGATCTATCATTTATGCTCATTAAAACCTTTATGTTGATTCTTTCCCCATTAGAAACTCTTACCACTGATTGTTATGGGATGAAGTGGTGCAACCACAACTAAAAACGATGCTATAAACTTCCATAGGTACTGCATTGCCCCAACAAAGCTCTTAACTTTAATGACCTTTGTAGGAGTTGGCCACTTTGGGATGACCTCCATCTTGGTGAGATCTATCTTGATATTCCCTCCACCAATCACATACCCTAGATACACCAATGACTGTTAGGGAAATTCACATTTCTTAATATTTACCAACAATTGATGTTTATTCAAAGTCTCTAATAGCTGCATGAGATGTGATATATGCTCTTCCTTGATAGAGTTATAAACCAAGATATCATCTAGGTACACTATTGCAAATGAATAGAAAAAGGGATGCAATACACCATTCATCAAACACATAAATGTAACTAATGCATTATGTAAACCAAAAGGCATTACCAACCATTCATGCAAACCTTGCTTTGTCTTGAAGATGGCCTTCCAAGTATCTTCTTCTTTGACTCATACCAAGTGTTATCCCGATTTGAGATGCAACTTGATGAAGTACTTGGCATGCTACAACTGATCTAGCAAGTCATCGATCCTGGGTAAGGATATCGATTGTTGAGGGTGATATTCTTCAAAGCTCTATAATTGATACACATTCTCCATTCTCCAAGTCTGATCCTTCTCGGGTACTGTTATGATAGGAGACCCACAAGGTAAGGTGCTTGGTCAAATCACTCCATGCTCCAATAGCTAATGCAATTGTTTCTTCACTGCATCTGATTCTAGGATAGACTATCTATATAGCCCAATGTCTGGCAATGGGGATTCAGGCAACAACTGTATCTCGTGCTCCACTTCCCTCTTAGGTGGTAACCCTTTAGGCTCATGAAACAATTCTCTGTATGCTTGCAAAAGCCCTTACAACTGTCGTTTATGCTCTTTAGTACATCTCCCCAGGGATGCCTTTAATTCTATCAATTCATCTCTTGGTTGATTCTCTCTTAAGAAGAGTAATACAAACTTCCTACTATAATTGATCAATTTCTTTGCTTGTTGATCACTTACCAGAGATATTTTAGATTTACCTTTGTGTGCATTGATGATAAAGGACTTCCCATCCTTGACTAGGTGATACTGGTTTTCTCTTCTCATGAAGGTTGCATCCCTCAAATACATGTGGGGGCTTCCAAACACTACACCACACACATTGAGTGGTGTTATGTCTACCTCCACTTCGTCAATATATTTTGCACTTATAGCAAATTTGACCTTACACTGCTTAGTGACCTTGATCTTTGCATCCTTATTTACCCATCCCAATGAATATGGGTGAGGATGGCCATGAACTTCCAATCCAATTCTGTTGACCAAATCTTCTACTATGAGGTAGGTCTGTGAACCAAAATCAAATAGAGCATCCACCTTTGTCTTCTTGACATGGATTTTAACATGGAAGAGTTTGGTTGTTTCTTTCTCTTCCTTGGGATGGATGATACTCAAATTCACCTTCTTCTACATCATGGTGTAGACAATATTTTCATCTACATATGAGTTGTTCTCTACATGGCTGCTTGAATCGATGGCTAGCAGGTTCTTCTTCTTAGCGTCCTTCTTGTGGTTCTTTGGATTCAACTTTGGATGTAGCTTCTAACACTTATCTTTGGTGCGACGATCAATATTACAATGGTTAGAGTGGTTGTTTGGATCCTTGCACAAATGTGCAGTGGTTGTTGTCTTCTTTTTCGTTCCTTTCCACTTATTCTTGCCCTCCTTGGAAGAACCTTGTTGGTATTTTTTCTTGGAACCACTTGGTTGTCCTTTATTCTTACCCATATTCTCTACATTTTATACTTGCACATGGGAATGATCATCACCTATCCCATGTTTAAAGAGCATCACATACCTTCGTAAATGACTGTGTAGACCACCTAAATACTTGAGGAGTACTTTCGAGTTCTTAGGAGATATACACAACATAATGGCCACTTTTTTGAGCTCGGTGGTATACTCTTGCACACTCTACCCTTGCTTATTCCATAAGTAATGTTAATGGATCATTGGTCCTCTTCATACTCTTTTTTTTTCCAAGGAAACCCTTGTGGAAAATCCTCTAAGTTCTTCCCCATGATCCATGGATGGTAAACGGGGTAAACCATTGCCCCTAATTATGGAGCCTAACCTCAATGGGATCAAGAGAGTCAAACCCATGACCTCCCCAACTTTGGGGGAGAGATAAGAGGTTTCGTGTCTAACTCATGACCACTTGATCTAACCCTCAAGGCTAGGTCATCTTCATACTCAATAGGGTATAACTGAGACTCAATGAGGGTCTTAAACACCTTCCACTTAGTCACTAGGGGATCACCCTCTAGCCTAAGCGTCTCCATGTGACTTTCTCACCAAGTTTGGGCATGACCCTCTAACTTCAGTTGAGTAAATAAAATCTCTTGCTCTTCTGCTATATTATGGACATTGAAATAAACTTCTAATTGTTGCAACCGTTGATTCAACTTAATAACATCAATCTCACCTTGGTAGGGTTTGATGTCACTTTCTCTTCCACTTTAAACAAAGGTTGAGAATAAGTGATGGCATTGGAATTTGGTTTCTCTCTCTCTTTCTATGTTTCTTTTTTCGACTCCTTTTTTCAGGTCTTCATTATCTCCTTAATTCTCATATGTTCCAGCTTCTGAGTTAGAGTTGCCACACTCCTTGAAAGGTTTGAACTTGTTCTCTAGAGACACCATGACAATGGCCATGCAGTGAGAGATGTCAACAACTTGTGCTTCCACCTTTGAAAATCTCTCTTTCGACTCATCTCATGGAGTGTTACTGTACCCATCTGCCATGGCTAGGGTTTTTAGACTTTATGCCAATTATTGGATCCTACAACTTCCCACAAAAACCCAAAGAAAATTGCTCTGATACCAATATGGCCATATGTAAATTGCAATGGATATTCCAATAGAATAGTTAATCACAAGAGATCTTATAATATTCTATAATTAACATGAAAATTACCGAAATAAGTTGAAAAAAATGAAATGAAAGAGACAAGCAATGACACACCATCCACACAATGGACACAAGATATACCCTGGGAAAACCCGATACATGAAAAACTAGTTAGAAGATGAGGCCTATGTTCTGCTCTTTTCTTCTCAATTGTGAAATGTGAGTACAAAGAAAGGGGCACTCACTATGGAGATGCCATGGACACTGTGGCCAATATGGCTGCTACATAATCTCCTTCTTCCTTTGATCTCCCTCAACATCCCACTCTCAATGCTCTACTCTCCTTAAATGGAACAATACTCAATACGATGAGAATGGAAACCCTACCTTTCTTAGTGGTTTGGTATTTAACATAACCTAATAGTCGTCTAGGGTCAGGGTTAAGGTTTTTGCATGTCTCAACCCCCAATTAATGTTAGGGTTTTGAACCCTCCAGAATAATCTTAAAATTCCACATGTGACTAGCTCCATGTGTGAGTAATGGAAGCCAACGTGGCATCCACTCAATACCACGGTGGTCAACAAGATAGGTCAACTTGTGGGAGGCATAACATCTGCTTATGAACTCCGATTGAGGTGATTTTTACACCGTTGGAAAGCTCTCAAAGTGAACAACACCAAGAGGTTAGAGCTATGCTCATAAAGTTTTCATGGATCATGATAGACCTTTGCTTATACTTGAAATTTCTGTCAAATTTTTATCAAATTTGTGGCTAAAAATAAGGTTCATTTGTTATAAGATTAGCCTACTAGTTAAAAATACTGTTGTGAAAGTAGCAATGCACTAGTCTTGGGATGTGGGCCAAGCAAAACAAAAACAACTTAAATGTTATGAAGTAAATTTATTAGTGAACCATTAAATCTATAATTTATGTGATGTTATATTGTTTTTTTCTCTTATAAAAAATATTTCATATTTAATATTTCCAAAAATAATATATATATGTCTTTTTAGCCCTCGCCAAAAGTCTTTACTAATTCTTATAAAAAAAGAAGATGCCCTAGATGTAAACAATCCTAAATATGGCATTATGGCATTTGTTGCCCCTTCCATTACATTTCAAATACAATACAAACTAGCACAGCCGCTAACTCGCGACTGAGAACGTCGAAAGGTAGCGGTTGAGAACGCGTGCCTGCAAATACTGAGAATGCATGATTCCAATATAAAATGTTTGTGGTAATTCATCTGTGGTAATATGAAACGTTTGGTTGCATTAGGTTGATAAATGGAACTTGGCAATTACATATCCTTACAGTAATTTTTTAATGTGATTAGGTAAATGTTAAAAAGTAAACATGTTAACGGATGCCTTGATAAAT
>ML794228.1:33684-53043 GCA_009831015.1 Picea engelmannii | reverse complement strand
ATTTGTTGGGCATGTGGATGAGGATCTTTGGTTGATGTTGGATAATGGATCACTGGTTTGGGAAATTGTGTTAGTTGCTTTGTTTCACCTTGGTGGTAAGCTTCTTTGCCCTAGTCCCGTGTTGTCGTTGCCTAGAGAAAATGGATACTACCAGGGGCCCCTCACAAGGGTAACGTTCTGTTTCTCACCATACTTGAAACACTTTCCATTCTTGAGCCTTTCCTAGTGTACCAAACTTCGGTAACGAGTCATGGTCCATTCTCTTGTGAGAAGAAGGGGCTAAAGGCCCAAAGGTTGATGCAGTTGTTCTATGTATATGCTATCGCTAAATTACAAAGGCCACCATAAAAGCCTTAGGCCAGCTTGAGCTCCACCCCCTCTAATGGTAATCGCCCATGTCTGGATGCGAATGAATGCACCAGATTATAAAGGGCAATAGCCTAGAAAAAAATGAATGAATAAAGTTTGAAACCTTATAAAGGGGACTCACAAATGATAATTGGGTATCAAAAGACAAATTAAGGGGTTCAAAATGCAAAAAAATATCGAATAAAGGGTATTTCAAGCAAGCAAGTGCTCCCACTACAAAGACGCTCATAGAAATGGATTCAATGACACCATAAGCCATGAAGTAAGACCTAAAACCATATCACTATCACACTTACTCTAGAAGGGTTTATTTTTTTCCTGCTTCCCTCATGACTTATCCCTATACTACGGTCTTTTATTTCTTGTCTAGTTTGGCACACATAATAGGGTTGGATGGCGACCCTCCCATATTTAAACTTGCCAACTCACATGAGGTCCTGCGCTGATGTGATGCTTGAATGGGATACTGAGCTGAATTGTTTACATGGTTTATATCTTAAGTTTCAACTTACTTTGCATGTTTTAAGGATTGATGTTTCTTACGAACCTTGGCTAACCTTGTCTTATACTTTGCTCTATTTTGGGATGACCTTGACATGGTTCTTTGAGGGATGTCTTGGACTTGTACTCATGGTGTTGTGCCTTTATTGCAGGACCTTGGCATGTGTGATGCAGAACAATGGGTCATCCAGTGACTCAACACCTTCAGACATTAGCTTTCATATCATTGGAACCTTGGACGATGGACAAATGGGCTTGGTTTGAGCATATTTAGTCATGATGACACACATATGGGTTGGAAGCCTATAGGCTGGCCGAAGTACCCCATAGCTTATTTTTCACTAGGATCAGGGACGTTGCAACAACAAACAACCATATACCTTGTAGAGATGAAATGCAACTCCCTCTAGCTTGGACGCAACGCTTGGATCTTGGCCCTATTTTGATCATGACGTCATCTTTTAGGGTTTGATGGAGCTAGGGTTTAGTGGATACTTGGTGTACTAGTGATGGATGGTTTGACTTTGGGTGAGGAGAGACACCATTTGCTCCCATTCACTCTTGATTGGTGCCATGTGGCCTTTGGAGGCCTCTTCCTTGCCTAGGAAGGCTTGACATCTCACACGTGTGGCCTTTTTCATGATGTATTTTACATTTTAGCATTTTGTAAGGGTAAAATGAGGGGTCGGCCTCACTGAATCAATGTTATGTTATGTTATGTGGACAAATTATTTTAGACTAACCTCCTATAAGAAGGCTAGTACTAGCCTTTCATTATTCATCATCATTCTTGACCATTTGTGGGGTAACACTTCTAGCAATTCGGTATTTTAGCTATTCTTGGTCTCTTTATCTTATGCGCTATGCTTGGAGAAGGTCTCTTGTGGATGCTTTGCTGATTTTGAAAGAATATTTATGCAATTAGGGTTTTGTGCTCTTGGTTTCTTGGATGGAGTACCTAATTTTCTGCAATTCTATGGTATTTTGTTGATGTAAATGGTGAAATTGCTATTTTTTTGCAAGAAGTCTTGTTTTGTTGAAACTCTAAGGAGGGAACATCAGTGCTTCTCTTCACAAAGTTTTATTTGCCTAAATTGGTGAAACATCCTTGCTAGGGTTAGAAGCCTAAAGTCCTAAAGTGCTAGCACTTTAGGATTTTAGCCATAGACAATTGATCTTTGATTTAGTTGAAGCTACAAGAAAGAAAAAACGACATCTACGGCCCAAACATGCTTGCACCCTAGATACACTTTTCTTCAAAGTCCAAAGCCTAAGACCTGAATGTGCTTGTACCTCAGGGTTTGACTTTATCTCTTTGGTTTTAATTAAATTAATCTTCAAGTTTGGATGCATTTTGATACTCCATAGGCCCTAGAATGACGATGGCAATGATCTAAAAACAATCTTGTGGTGAAAATAGTTGTTAAGTTCATTTTTCCTATTCTCTCAAATGTTCTACTATCTTTACTAACTCCAACCCTAGCAAACTTACAATATTTATAGTTGTTACAAAAGTTTGCTACAACCATTGAAATTTGTCTTAATTTGCTCCATACACCTACTTACAAGTGGCTTAACTCGTCCAGAAATCATCTCTAACAATTGGAAAATATTCTATTGGTTGAATGCTTACTTTTTATGGTCAACCGTGGTGTTTTTGAGCTATAATTCTCGCTGTTGTTGCAAATCATTTACCGTTGTAATTTGCAACAACCCTTGCAATCTAACTTGTCTAGTGTTTAAAGAGGTCATTTTCACATTTGGAAATTGTCATATATATGCTGCAAAGTGTTTTTGTTCTGGGCATGTACAACAAACTATCTTACAACCTCTTTTTCCTTCATAGACCTAGACCAACTAATTGGTGATCAAGATAGGGGGCAGTAGGCTTGGCCACTAAACTTGCTATTCAATCCCTTGAGGTCACTAGAGAAGCCTCCCTTGTGGTGGACCTCTTCCATCACTAAAACGAGGAAAGATCCTACTTGGGTGACAATGGTAGTTTCTTCCATAGTTACACAAGATTTGAGGATCTTGTGGTGGGCTTTGCACAAGTACAAATACCACTGTAACACTTTGACGCCGTTGTCGGGGATGATTGAGTCATTCTCCTCATGACATCTCTTTGGTAAACTTTCCCGAAGCCCTTATCTTACAAGTTTACTTGGTGACACCACCGAGGGTAGTTCCCTCACTTTCCTTTGATGATCCTAAATGGACCATCTGTTGACTCCACAAAGCTCAAGGAGGTACACTAACCCTCCTAAGACCTACAAGAGAAGGGTTCCTCACAACTCACCTGTAATTAAAACTTTGCTCGGTGGAAACCTTCCTTTATATCCATTGGCTCAAAAGCAATGGGTGTCCAATATTTTTAAACCTTTAGACATGTCTGCAATCCAAGATGCCCTCGTCAGATGCCTCTAATGTTTGACAAGTGGTTGTCCAAGTTTTTCGGTAATGATGTGACTACTGCTGAAGAACATTTGGATAACGTCTGGGCCTTTTTCCAACTTAATCCTGTAAGCGATGATACTAAAGATGTGGTGATGAAACTCTTCTCATCCACTTTCACTGATGACGCTAGGAGGTGGTACAATAGTCTTCCTAGCAAAAGTATTAAGACCCAACACCAATTTGAAGAGACCTTTATGAAAAGATGGGGTGCAAAGGAAGACCCTAACTTCTTGTTGATGTGACTTACTGAAATAAAAAAGATAGAGAATGACACTGTCATCGGAAATGATCATCTTGTTTTCCTCTACATTAAGGCCTTCCCAGGACATTTTGGGTTCATGCTCAGTGACAAGACTCCAAAGACCCTTGAAGAGATCCAAGAAATCACTGCAAGAATTGAGGCTAATATTTCATCCTGTAAGGTAGAAACTTTCTATACCCCAAGAGCCAAGGTTCACACCAAACCAAGAACATTACTCAACATTGAGCCCACTCAAGATATTAGTGCTCCATGAGCATAAAGGATTGAAGAAGCAATGAATGGCCTCACCAAAAATCAAACCCTGACGATGAACAAGATCACTAATTTGGAGAGGGTGCATCAACAAGCCACCAAGCCTCCTTTTAGGGGGAAACCTCAAAGATCAATCCAAGCATAGAAACCTAGGGTCCCAAATGAACAAAGGGTTCCCAACACCCTAGATCCTTCAAACTTTATAAGTTAAAAAGAAACTCCTTGGTGTCTACCTTACGAGAATTCACATTAGGAGCATGAATGCCCAAGGAGTAATGGGGAACTTGATCCTATGAATATCTTTGATGCCATAATCTTTTCCATATCTCCCCAAGAGTGCCTCAATATCACACCAGAACAACTTGAGGAGGGCAAGAGAGAAGCAACTGAGAGGGCTAGGATGGAGATCATAAACAAGATGGATTAGGAATCAAGGGATAAGATTAGGAAGATAGAATCACAAGTGTACACTAGAAAAAGAAATGCACCCCAAGCTCCTCCCAATGACCCTAGATTTCCTCGACCAAGGCCTCCACCACCTACAGATAATGTTCCTCCTACTTCCACTTTGCCAAGAACTAATGACATAGTCCTGAATGTTGACATAAATGGCATCTTGGAAAAGATAAATGTGCCTGTACCTCTAACATAAATCATTAAGATTCCTTCGATGAGAAGCAAAGTTGAGAAATTATTTAGAGTACAAGGGGAACCTAAAGATCCTCTTGTGATGTTGGAAGCTAATCATTTTAGACCACACTATGATGACCACCCACCTTTCTACATTTCCTTGCAAATGAACAATAAGTGTTTGAAAAATTGTATGCTTGACTCAAGAGTGGGTGCATATGTTATGGCCTTGAACGTAATGAGACAATTAGGTGTGGAAGTAACAAGGCCTTATAGAAATGTCCACAAGATTAAATACAAGGCTATTCCCGCATATGGCGTGATACAAAATTTGAAGGTTTGCCTTGATTGATATCCCAAGATAGTCTTTTTGATGAACATTGTGGTCATAGATTTCCGAGATGTTTGGGGAATGTTCCTGTCTAGAAAGTTTGTTGCAATGTTGGGTGGTACCTTACAGATAGATTTGACTTATGCTACTATACCCATGAATGATGAAACCTATGCCAATCTACCCAACCTACCAATGGAAAGGGATCATGTTGAAGAAATTGACCTTGACCCTGATATTGAGGATCCCTTAAAGGAGTTCAAGGACTCTCCTCCGGAATTTTGTCTAGATGACCTTCCTTTCGCTCAAGAAGATGATATTGATGATACAGTGTGGCCCAAAAGGGAAGATTATCAACAACAACTAGACATGGACAAAGACAAAGTGGTTGGCTTTGTCACAATATTGAAGAAGGGTGATAAAGCGCTGTTGATTAGACTGAGCCAAGAGGGTATTCGTACAGTGGAATCCCACCTCGCTCCCTCGAAGCAATATACCAGGGTGATTCAAGAAACAATCGATCTCAAAGGGGGGGATTACAAACAAGGAGAATTGGTCTTAGAGTGGGACACAAGGAAGGGTCAGCCTAATACACGAAATGAATTTCACAAATTTTGGCTTGGCCCCTACATAATTGAAAATAAGTTTGTCAATAATTCCTACTACCTATCCATGCTAGAGGGAAGGAGACGTCAACTACCTATTAGTGGATCCCTTCTCAAGCCTCATCATGGGGAAGAGACTTGACTTCTTGAAACTAACATAGATTAGTGTAGTTAGGGCATTTTCATCTTGCATTACATTTGTATATATGTTGCATCATGCGTTCATTCTAGTATAGGCTCACATCTTATATACACTGCATTCTCATTTGTATATAATGGATACATGTTAGGAACTTACATTTGATCGTCTAAAGTCTAGTGAAAATTTTTCTTTTCAGTATGATTTGGATTTATCACTAACTCCGATGGATCACATCCATCAACCGATACTTCTAAAGGGCGTTGTTGTTTGAAGTGGGCGCAAGATTGCAGGTCTTGGACAACCAGAGAGACTGAGGTTCTCATGTGCTCTACGGTGAACACATGTCCCCATGTTGAAGCCAAATGTCACCCCCCCATGCCTAGGGGTAACTAGAGGAGATCATGTCTAATGGCCCATAATGGAGAACATGATCCTGATCACAATGATGATCAACATGTCCACAAATGGTAGCTCAATAGCCCCCTTCATTCACCTTTACAGCTATAGGTCAACCAAGGCTCATCACATCCAAGCAACCTAGTGTATGGGAGATGGTAAGCTAGTGTCACCATGAGGTATGTTAGTCATTCTTTCATGCAAAGTGTTATGCTTAATTTGTTGGGCATGTGGATGGGGATCTTTAGTTGAAGTTGGATAATGAATCACTGGCTGGGGAAATTGTGCCAGTTGCCTTGTTTCACCTAGTCCTGTGTTGTTTCTTCCCAGAGAAAAGGTGTACTACTGGGGACCCTCACAAGGGTAACGTTCTGTTCCCCACCATACTTGACACTTTCCATCCTAGAGCCTCTCATAGTGTACCAAACTTCAGTGATGGGTCATGGTCCATTCTCTCATGAGAAGAAAGGGATAAAGACCCAAATGTTGATGCATACGCTTTATGTATATGCTATTGCTTAATTACAAAGGTCACCATAAAATCCTTGGTGAGCTTGAGCTCTACCCCCTCTAATGGTAATCACCCCTGTCCGGATGTGAATGAATGCACCAAATTATAAAGGACAATAGCCCAACAAAAAATGAAAGAATAAAGCTTGAAACCTTATAAAGGAGATGTTGGCCCTCTAAATTGATGCCATTTCATTGTTAGTTACCCCTTTTTGACCTATCACAACCGTCCCTTCTTCCATATTATCACTCCTTTTATCATATTTTCTATGCAAAGGTCATTCCAGAGCTCAAAAGGTAATCTTGTTGGTTAATTAACATTTTTCAATTGTTTTTAATGAATTAGGGAGATTAAGAGTCATTTTATTGTTAACGATGGTTAACCAGTCTAGGTCTTGTAACTCACAAGGTGATCTTGTAACCCACCTTGATGTTTGGCATATACCCGATCTTCTAGAATAGGACCAAAGATATGGGTTCTTCTCTTGGATACCCTAACATGCTTCCATGTTCATCATATCGATTCCAAGACGAATAGGGTAGGCGTTAATCTTCGGTCAAAGCTGGCGGTCAACCACACTCAAAACAACATGTCCAACAAGGGATTTGATCATGGCCGAGATTGGAGATATTCTCATGCATTAACATGTCCTGAGAAGATCATCTGAAATTATGTTTGAACTATCTTTGTCAGAGTAATACCTGAAAATTAAACTGTTTCTATTTTTGTATTTTTCATTGTTGTAATTGATGCACCCAAGGCGTGACATAGGGGATCCGTTCTTGGGTTTACCTATGCACTCTTGTGAATGAATGTGTATATATAATTAAGCCTAGACGATGTAGGAATCAAGCAATATTGCCATATTATTACTCTGTTCTTTTATCTGTATTGCTGAACTTTCAATTCGTTAATACAATGCGATCATGCTGATGTTTTGAGACAAATTCCTGTGTATACAATTCACTCTTAGGCTTGTAGTCCTCTAGCAACATGAAGTCGATTGGGAGGGCCCACCAATTCAGTCCACGATGCGATTTTACTTTCTATAGGCTTAGATTTGCAATTACAAGTTTATATTTTGTTATAGCAAAGATCAAGTTAGTTTAATATCAAAATAGTTTATCTTTGTTTTCAATTAAATGTTAGATAAATATTTCTTTTATGAATGTTGTGTGTGGATCCTTGCATAGGTTAAATATTTCATTGAAGATTGAGAGACAAATATTTTGTATTATGTCACAGGAAAATTCTAGTTGTGAGAATGAAAGAATGTGATTTGCGCCATTAAAAATACCATGTCATTAGTCCAGTGAACAAGTGATATCTTTGTTGAGTTACAATTTATGTTTTTCCTTTGAAACACGACTGCATGTTTTCGTTTGCATTAGTAACCTATATGAATATCAGTTTCATTGAATATTTGAATTAGAGATTGGCTTAATAACCAATTACAGGAACATTTAAGAACATGAATGGAATTCTGTAATCTCTGAGTCAACAAAGCATTTCTTTGATCAAGCATCCAATGAAAGAAATACTTCTGTAGTGGTTTTAGTTTCTGTTTTCAGTACTTTAGGCTTTACAAAAATATTTTGCTTTGAAGCATTAGATTAGAACTTAGAAGTTTTCTTGAAGAATAGGAACCATTTATGCACTAGACCCTGCACAAATAGTGTTGGTATCTCACAAGCTTATACTTATGATTTGATAATTAAATGTCTAGAATTTACATTAATTAAATTGACCGACATTTTTGGTGCCGTTGCCGGGGACATTCTAAAAGGGATTAGACATCGATGGCCTATTTTTCTTGTGTATTTTAAATTTCAGAGTTTGTTGCATGTGTTTTCATTTTTTTTTTTTAAGTAATAGCATTCTATATCTGGTCAGAAAGTGAATGATAATACAAAAATACGATCTCACTACAGATTTTTTTGTAGTGTAAAAGCCTAACGCTTTCACTTTGGTAAGTCTGTTATTTCACTAATTCTAAAGCTTTTTTAGTGTTGCATGAATAGAGCTAGAGACAATAGAGGTAGATTTAGGGGAATAGGTAGAGCAATTATTCCAAATAAAAAGATCCCTTCAAATACTAACTTGGTGAAAGGGAAATCCATAAGAGGACATGCAGGTAAGATTCCAAAAAGGCGACTCCACCAAATAGAAACCCAGAACAAGTGCAACGAAGAAGCCCATGATTTTTCCAGAAGATCATATAGTGGAGGTAGAAGTAGCAAGTGGCTCAGATCACCAATCGGGAAGCAAGGAGGATTTCAATCCAATCCTGAAACCAACATCTTTACACATACCATCATAGTACAACCTCTTTGGGAAAATAAACATGGCATAAGGAGAAGGTTAAGTACATACCAACGAAGGAGGTGAAGTACATGCAATTGAAGAGGTAACTTTTGGGTTTCCGATCATGGATCCTACATACAATTGTATAGATGAAGAACATCCATCTGTCAATTTTAACTCACTTCCATGGTCTAGTAAGTGAAAACCCTAACACTTTCCTTTTCAAATTTGATATTCTATGTCGTAGTTTTGATTATGCCTCCAATGCATAAAAACTAAGGTTGTTCCCTGCCACCTTTAAAAGATGCACCTTTACTCTGGTTTATGGGATTTGGGGGGGGGGGACCATTAAAAAATGGATCAGACGCGTAGCACTTTCCTTAGGAAATATGAATATTACTGTAAGGCTAGGGGGTTAAGAGAAGAAATCTTTAAAATGACACAGAAAGAGGAGAGCTTGGAAGACTATCTTGAGAAATTTTTGTAGAATTTTCAAAGATCCAAACAACACAAACTAAAGACAGAAACCATTAGGAACATTTTTTTGAGAGGTCTGTTAGATGAATCTATAAATTTTCTCAATTAATGGGATCAGGTGATGTCTTTCGATTAACCTTTGAAGAAATTTGTGATTTATGTAGAAGATATTCTCGAAGCCATGCCATATCTCGTAGGGGATCAAGAGACTCTCTTTCCAAAGTCACCAAATCTGTGACAAGTGGTGTCACCAAGGATGGAATAGGAAATTTGCTATAAAATTTTAAAATGGATCTTCCTCACACTCTTAGATTACAATTGGATAATTTGCAGTTTAAAAAGAAACAAGAAGATGAAAATCTATCTCTTTCTATTTTTTCCCTAGGTGTAGAAAAAGACACCCACTAAAATGATGTCCTCTTGATAGTATTGAAATTTGTGCTATTTTTGCAGGAGAACATTCCACGTAGCATTTTCCCTCGTTACCTGGACTTGAAGTGGTGTATCAAGAGGGAAATCAAGAAACAAAACAATTATGTACACTTGCACCAAGGAGACCTGAGGACACCATGTATGTCTTCAAATCCTGCATCTCAATTTACTTCATATTATCCTAGTCAAAATATCTACCATGATACTTGGATCCTACTATGCGTTGGCAAGGATGGCCTCAACAACAGGTTCACAATCGTCCTTGGCAACAAGGATGGAAAGGAACCAACTATGGGAACATGCCTACCTATTCTTATCCTATGCCATCACAACCATCATGCCCTATACCATCACCACAAAAATATTCAAAACAACCATATCCTCCACAAATTAAGCATCCATATCCCACCCAACCATAAACAAAACAACTTGCATAACCTAAACAACTACAACTCAACAACGACAATTACAACTTCCATTCACCCAACCTTCGAGACTCACTCAATTACCTGCCTAGCCAATTCCTAACCCAAATACTAAGGTAGATCAACTTGTTTTGAACACTAATTTACAACTCTTTCCCACCTATCTGGTCACCCCAGTGGAATTTCAAGATATTCAACTTAGATTGGGAAAGGTGCTCAACAAAAACTCTCCTATAATTGTTGAAGAAGAGTCAGAGGAGGAAACTCCTAATTGAATAAACAATAATTTTAAAATGAAACAAACTTCCCCAAATTTAGAGCTTCCCCAGTCATCCAGTTTACCTCCCTATCCAGAAAGGTTAAACTTGGAAAAACCAATTGTTTGTCCCGAATTTGAATTGATTTATGAATTAAGGAATGTTTGCATCAAATTTCTCTTATTACAAGCTATTAAAGACATACCAATTTATGCTAAAACCATTAGGGAACTTTGTTTAAAAAAACCGAAAAGGAAGAAGAGAGAACCGACAACAATCCACTTTATTGGAAGATCAACAGATCTCATGTCAAGACATATATTCGTGGTAAAGTATCAAGATCTTGGAAACCCAATTGTTTCAGTATGCATTGATGATGTTCTTGTTCCAAACACTCTCATTTATTTAGGGGCCAAAATCAATATCATGACTTGGTAGACCATGGAATAGTTACAATTACTTAACCCTCGTCCTACACCTACTGTCTTAGAATTAGTGGACCGATCCAATATTAAACTCGCAAGTGTATTGGATGATGTGATTGTTTCCTTGGAATCTTAGGAGTACCCTGTTGAATTTATGGTTTTTCAGCCCAAAAATTCTTCAGGAGGTCATCCCTTGATCTTGGGAAGACCATGGCTAGCCACCACAAATGCATTTATTGGTTGTCGGTCCATGAACATGCTTATTTCTCATGGTGATTCAGTGAAAAATGTAATTCTGTATCCTCTTGCCAAACCTTCTCACGCGCTTGAAAACACCCTATGGTTAGACAATGCTAATAATGATGAGGAAAATAGTCAACATATCCTTGCAATAGACAAGATTATGCAATTTAAAGAACTCATTGAAGAGGATCAAATTCATAGTTTTTTGGTCAATTTAGATTTTATGAAAAATTCTGATTAGTTTGATTGCATTTTTTGTTCATATTTTCAAGAGAATTGTGATCTAAAATCTCTATCATCACTGTAGAATTATGCAGTAGCCTTAAGCACATCATAATCTCACACTATTCCAACTAAAATTAGTCCAGACAACTTCCTATATATAGATTCTCGACTTGACAATTCTTAGTAGGAACAAGTAATCAAAATATTGCAAAGACACACTAATGCATTCACTTGGAGTTATCATTAAATGAGAGACATTCATCCTGATATTTGTACCCACCATATTTATATCCAAGAGAATGCTCGTACCATTAGACAACCTCATAGATGAATGAACCCAACTCTGAGAGAGATTGTTAAGGAGGAACTACAAAAATTGTTAGATGCCAGTTTCATATATTTGATTTTAGATAGCCAATGGGTCTCACCTCTTGTCATAGTAACTAAGAAGAATGACAAGTGGCATATTTGTATTGATTACAAAGAACTTAATAAAGCCACTTTAAAGGATTATTTTCCTCTTCCATTTATTGATCAGGTCTTTGATACACTAGCTGGTAAAAAATACTTCTCTTTTATCGATGGATTTAGTGGTTACAACCAGATACATATTACACTCGAGGATTAGGACAAGAAGACCTTCACATGTCCTTATGGGACATTCTCTTGAAGAGTGTTTCCCTTTGGACTATGCAATACTCTTGCAATATTCCAAAGAAAAGTGTTCGCTGTTTTTTATGATTTGATCCACGATTGTGTGGAAGTCTATATGGATGATTTTTCCATATATGGTGACTCATTCCATGAAGCACTAGAGAATTTAGAGAAAGTTTTGATAATATATCGTGAGACTGACCTTGGGATGAGTGATACTAAATGTTGTATGTTGCAGATTCTAGGTATTGTTCTTGGTCATTTCATCTCTAGTGCAAGGATCTAGGTTGATCCAACAAAGATTAAGGTCATAACAAAACTCCCAGTTCCAAGATCTCCAAAAGATGTAAGAAACCTTTTAGGCCATGCTGATTATTATAAATGATTTATAGAAAACTTTACAAGAATAGCCACTCCTTTATTTAAATTTCTTGCTAAGGATACTATTTTTTCTTGGGATTATCATTGCTAAGATGCTTTCGAGACACTAAAAGAGAAGCTCACCAAGGCACCAATTCTAAGGGGGCCAAGCTGGTCTCTTCCATTTCATATTTCAACCGATGCCTTTGATACAACCCTTGGAGCAGTATTGGGGATGCAGGGAAATCAATTATTTTTATGCTATTTACTTTATTAGTAAAAATCTAATGCTTGCTGAACTAAATTATCTAATAACAGAAAATGATTTTTTGGTTGTTGTCTATGCAATTCAAAAATTCAGACATTACATTACTGGGTATGAATTCTTTATTCATACTGATCATTCTGCCATTAAGTATCTAATGAAAAAACCTATAACCAATGGTAAGATCACTAGGTGGATTTTGTTGTTGCAAGAGTTTAATATTACTATCCTAGATAAACTTGGAAAGGAAAACTTAGTAGCAGATTTCCTTTCTAGGGTTCATAATGAAGGACAAGTAACTCCCGTAGACGATGATTTTCCTGACGAGCGTTTGTTTTCCATATCTTATAACTCTCCTTGTTTTGCATATGTGGCTAACTACTTGGCTATAGGTAAATTTTCACAACACCTTTCAACCAAAGAAAGAGAAAATATTGTTAGAAACAATGCCTCTTACTCTTGGGTTGGAGAGGACCTCTTTTGGGCAGGACTTGATTTGATCATTAGAAGGTGTGTACGTGAAGATGAAATATTTGATGTATTGAACACTTGTCACAATGAGCCATGCAGTGGGAATTCATTTGATCATTAGAAGGTATGTACATGAATATGAAATGTTTGATGTATTGAACGCTTGTCACAATGAGCCATGCAGTGGGCACTTTGCTGCTAAAAGGACAACCTACAAAGTTATTCATTCGAGGTACTATTGGCCCACTTTTTTCAGGGATGCCAACAAGTACATTCAAGGTTGCGATAATTGTCAGTGGATGGGCCACCCAGTATAAGATGGCGAGATGCCTTTGAAGCCATATATACTCATTGAGACTTTTGAGAAATGGGCTCTAGATTTTGTAGAGACTATTTTTATAACATCGAAAAAGAAAAGGGTATATTTTGGTTTGTACTAATTATGTTACTAAGTGGGTAGAAGACAAATCTCTTCTCCATGCTACTAAACAAGTGGTCGCAAATTTTCTATTTGAGGATATTTTACCCATTTTGGTGTGCCTAGAGAAATTATAACAAATTAGAGAGTGCAATTCACATCAAAACTACTCCAAGCCATCACTCAACAATATAAATTCAAGCACCGAAAATCCTCCCCCTACCATCCATAAACCAATGGGCAGGTGGAGTGTACCAACAAAGTCTTTGAACCGATATTGACCAAGACAGTGCAATGACACCACAAGGATTGGACAAATCGACTTCTGAGGCATTGTGGGGATGAAGGAGACCCTGGAGGTTCTTCACCTTCACCTTCTCCTTCATCTTTTACCATTGTTTAAATTGGACCACCTTCATTTTGATGAGGATTTTCTCTTCTTCTTCTAGTTCTTCCCGTAGCTCCTTAACCATATTTTTCATCTCAAGAAACATCCTTCGAAACTCCTTATCAACTTAAAAAAGAACATCTTCATGCTCCATTTCTTTCCTTCTAATTACACGTTCAATCTCAGGATTAAAAACTTCAAGTGTGCCTTCACCTGGCTTGAACTTGGATCTCGTAAGCATTCACTTGCAAATAAACGTCAAAACCAATTATGATATCAACTTGATCAAAAAATCCTTCGATGTAACAATAACTCTTAAATACACATAAACATCCGACTAGATTCGAAATATAAATGATGGCTTGACTATTTGAAAAAACACATGTGAATATGCTTACTTGTCTATAAAATTCATTAATACTGATGAATAACTTGAATAATAATGAGATAATACAACAAAAAATAAAAGAACTCAAATTACATATATGGATGACATATGCCACCTCATCTTCATAGTCCCTTTAGAAGTATGACTGCTTTTCATCATCCCAAAGTATCCAAATTATAATGAAATTAGACTTACAAATCTAATCTTGAGGACACTCTGAAAATACGCTACTCAAATGCAGAAACATAGTTTACTATTGAAATCCTTGCAAAAAATTGTGAAAAATGACTATAATATTGACCATATTCTAAACATGCTCAATTTTACCCTCTTCATCACGCAAAACAATGTGCTACAAAATCATTAATGAAAATATTAAATAAGACTTTTACAAATGTACTCAAATCACAAAACAAACTTCAAATTCACGATCCTTACGAAAAAATGAATCCAATGAGTATAAACTTGACTACATCTGAACAAAATTCCTTATGGCATGCAAAACGAGACAATGCCAAAACTTAGGCAATCTCTTGCACACTCTTCTATGTAGTTCTTACCTTGTGATTCATACCACCTCGATATCTATGCCCTCACGGGAACCTGTGTACCTTTGAATGTGTGCTCGCATTGGAGTGTGTGCAAACCTTGGGGTCCGTGCCATTAAATAGGGCACGAGTGGCCCAAATCGAACCGAACTCCATGCAACACTTTAAATTTATTTTTTCGGGGTTGTTGTAACAACCGATACACATGGAGTAGTGGTTAGAACCTTAGAATATATGTTGGAGGTTCCGGGTTCGATCCACCACTATGCATATCAGTTGGTTTTTATTTGGCATATAGTTATAACTATATGTTATAATCGTTGGTTGGTGTTTATTTATGGTGGCATATGGTTAGGCCCCGTAAATCTTGATCGACGATTATATTGTATACATGTGATCATATGATATGGGTCAAGGGATTATCCCTCAACCCCCTTTTCTGTCCATTTAAAACAATACAACAACTTAAATAAAAATAAAAACATATAAGGTTAAGAACCATTAGTATGGACCGATGATAGGGGAGGCTTTGTTAAGGTTTATGGAGGTCATGGGTTCGACCCCCGTCGTCTCCATAAATTTTTGATAAACACCAACCAACATAGGCCAATGGCTGCCACATGTCAACCTCTCATTGGATTTCCCTTTCCAAGCGTCAACATATAATTTTCCCACGTAATCTGTACCATCTCCCAACACATCTGCCCAGTCACTGTACAATCAGTCCATGTGCACCTTGGGGTGTGTCCACATCATTTTTCGTACAATTGTTTGGTCGTGACCTGTGTCACCTTTTTAACCCTTTGACTTTGAATTTTGACCAAACTTTGTTTGCTTATAACTTTTGCATACGAGCTCCGTTTGCACTATTGGAAGATAATGACGAGCTCCAAGCATTGATGTTATTTTATTGATTATTTGAGACAATTGAATTTTTAGAATTTATGAATCCCTTGGGACCTCTATGAGCATTCTGGATCATTCTGGACCTCTATGAGCATTCCTTAGATCCTCTTGGATCACACCTTCCCACTGAAGAAATTTTGGACCTCCAAAAGTATGGATTATTCATAAATAGAGTGAGAATGCTTCCGCCTAACTTGTCTAATATCATCCATCCATCCTTCTTGGATAATGAGCACTTGACTCATCACGACCATAATGAAGACTGAAACACTACTGTTGACCGAGTTAACCATTCCCTTAAATTCATAAAATCTGTCATTCATTGTTGTAGTAGCCAACCATACTCCACTGATTAGTAATAAAATGAACAACAAAACTGAATATACAAATGAGAAAGAGAATGCACCATCAACATATATGCCCTTCTTAATAGGAACAACATCCACCAAAAGACTTGTTCTTCTTTCAACCGTAGGTTGTAAATCTGGATCCTGGATACTAGCATTAGGTAGCATGTGCCGTGCAGTGACAACTGTCAAATTTGTCTTCATCTGATGGGCTGTCACAATGAACTCAATCCCATTCTTGAAAAGATAATACTTATTCTATTCCTTATACAAAATTTCCTTCTTGTCATAAAAGTATGGACTTCCCAAAACCATCCCGCAAATGTCAAGTGGAACAACGTCTAACTCTACCTCATCAATGAAACTGGATGTGATTGCAAACTGTAACTTGCATTGCTAATTAGTTACCTGTACTTGAGCATTATCACAAATCTAACCCAAAGGATACGATCTCGGATAAGGCCTAGTTTCCAATCCCAACTTCTGAAAAACTTGCTCTGAAATAAGATTCACTGTGATCCACTATCAACAAATGTATCAATCTTAGTGTGCTTTTACATAACTTGTAAATGAAAAAATTATTATCTTTGCCTTCCATCATGGATTACTTTAGACTTTGCAGAAGAAGTACGCAAACTAAAACTTGCAACATAATATTTACCTTTGATGCCCATAGCTGTAACCTTGGTTTCATCCTCAGAATCTAATCCAAGATCTTGCACCATGGCTGTGGTCTTATTTTTACCCTTTCTAGGCCAAGCCCATTTCAACTTCAATTCTGGATGCAACTTCCAATGATGCTTCTCATCATGTCCTTTCTTCTCGTAGTGAGAAAATTTAGGCTTTTTTGCTTCATCCTTATTCATTGTAGCTGTCTTCTTACTCTTCTCTTTTCCCTTCGACTACTCTTCGAATTCATGTGGCTCCTCTGACACATCTTCAACACCATGTTTTTATTTGCTGGCTTCAATATGAGTAGCCTGTACTGATACTTTGTCAATATTAGCAGGATTAAACATCAATATAGTATGGTGAAGATATGAGTGCATGCCACCAATATACTTTAGAAGAGTCTCGTGAGTATGTAATGGAATTCCCAAAGATAATTCCTTCCTTTTAAATTCATGTGTATAATCTTGAACATTTTGCACTTTTCCTTGTATCAAGTGTTGCCAAACAATCATTGATGTTTTCATATAAACTAATGGATACAATTGTTTTCTTAATGTAGTAGTAAATTAAATCCATGAAGAAATTATATTACCATGTTGAATAAGATCATCTTGTGTTCGACTCTCCCACAATATCAAAATTGTGCCCCTTAGGCAAAGAGTAGCCAACTATATCCTTGAAGTGTCCTGTATGATTTTTTGTACCCTGAAATACAGTTCAATCTGTCGGACCCAATTATCCAACTTCTCTACATTCAACTCTCCATCATAATTCGGAAAATCAAACTTAACATCTAGCTTTAACAAAGGTACATCATAAAAAAAAGAAGACTTATTAGAATGTTTCTTCCTCTTATGAGAATAATGTTTACTTCCATCAGAAGAAGATGATAATGATTGTTGGTCCTAAAGTCTACACCTGACTGCTAAAGGGCAGAGCTAGGCCACCTCAAGTTTAGAATGGTTGGTTTTAAAATTTTTTTTGGTCAGTTAGAGGGTTGGTTTTACCAAGACAAGAGCATGGTTGGGTTGGAAAAATGATATAGATGAGGGTTCTCCTTGGCTGGTGGTGTCGTCGATAGACGAATGCCATGCGTCATCGGATCTTTAAAATTCAGGAGGTTTCGAATGTAGAGTATGAATATTTCCCAGAGGACAATCTCCCAGAGTGACATGGCGGTTATGGGCTCGGACACTTCGGGGAACTGTGTTTTCTCTTGATTGAAATATCCCGGAGTGACAATCTTTCGGAGTGACGTGGAAAAATTTCGACACTTCGATGTCCCGAGGCTTCAGTGCTTCGGAAACTTGGAGCTCCAAAGCTCTAGGGAACTGTGTTTTCTCTTGATTGAAAAATCCTGGAGTGGAAATATTGCGGAGTGACGTGGCAACAATTTGACACTTTGATGTTTGGGGGATCCAGTACTTTGGAAACTCGGAGTTCTGGAGCTCCAGGGAATTGCGTTTTCTCTTGATTGAAATCTCGTGGAGTGACAATCTTGTGGAGTGACGTGGTGGCCCGTTGTCACAATTGATGACGTGTCGTAAAAATGAGAGTGACATGTGTCACCTGAAATATCACATATGATGCAACAAAAGGTGCTTAAAATGAGTGCCACATGTCATTTGAAATCGAGTGACAAGTGGCATATGACATGTCAACTAAAAAAGACTCCGACACTTCGACACTTCAGAGGTTTGTGCTTGTTCTAGATTGAAATCTCCTGGAGTGACAATGTTCCAGAGTGAAACTTCATATGCTTTGTTGTTAAAACTCGTGCAATTTTGAAACCCCGAATGCAAAAGAGATGTTGATCTTAATTGATCGTTGGATCTCCACTGTAAAAAATGTAACCTGTCTGTTTTCTCACAATCTAAGCCCAAAATCCACTGCTCTGAATCGCTGCGTTTTTATTTTGGATGTTTCCTGTGCAAACAAAGGACTTGACCGACCTACTGCACACTCAATCAATGATAGACATGATGACAAATATTTCGAACCCAAACCACGACATGCAATTATCCTTCAAGAAAACATAAATAATTAGTGCAAAGAATCAATCAAGAAATATAATGATAAAAAACTGAGTCATTTAGTAATGGGAAACCGACTTAACCAACCAGAAGAGGAATCATTTTGATGAAGGTATAGGGAAATGAGAGAGGAGGGGCAGGGGTGCAAACTTAGGTCACAACATTGGCTCCAACCAAGGATAACACTTCCCTGTGAGGTGATAAGAATAGTAGATCAATGCCTTGGAACTTAATAACTTACTCCCACCTTCCTTCTCTTGCCTTTGTTTTTCTCTGTCATCCATGCATATCTGCCACTGTCTCCCAGCCATGCATCTTATTGAATCCAAAACTGTAACTAGACCCCAGTTCCTTTGTTGGGGTATGGATTCTTTATTCACACACAAACTAACTAATCAAATGCAAACGAAAAGGAAAGAAACTATGGTACAAGAGGGACCTTACCTCAATATTTCAAGCAAAATAATGTTTCAGGAAGCACCCATTTACTGGGCCTCCAAAACTTTCAGTATCATCTAGATTGTGTAAAACAAATATATTATTTTCCAGAACCTCAACTGTTAATGTTTATGCTATTATTATAGTTCTTTGCATTTCATAAAGATAAGAGCATAATAAGCACAAGATCACTGAGAAATACACATCCACAATAGACACAACATTTA
>ML794227.1:214069-235766 GCA_009831015.1 Picea engelmannii | reverse complement strand
TCCTTGTCCAACCCCTTTGCTCAAGTAATCTACATTGATTATGCTTTGATAACATCTCACTTATGGGATCATAAGTTTGGTGTAATTCTCAATCTCCATCTCCCCTTCTACCATGAGGAGGCATCCTTATATAGGCTTGGAGAGGCCTAACCACTTGAGAGATATTTGGGATAAGTTGAGGATTACTCTCCTTCAGTTGTGGATCTCTCCTAATATCATGCCTTGACCCAAGATTCAAACCCAATTAGCTTAATATATTGAGGGGATTGTCCCCTGATTTCCTCCAACAAACCAAATTTCACCCAAAAAAGGGTAGTGCTCCCTCAAAAGGGGCATAGAGTGCTGGAACGCTCCTCTATAAGGGAGTACAGAGTGCCAACACTCCCTGTCAGTAGGTAGGGGAGCGCTCCCTCCCAAAATTGATGTTTTAGTGGTTTTTTCAGTGGCACAAGGTTTGTACTCTTCTGTCAATTGATTTTCCTTCTTCAAAACTAGTCTTTGAGGTGTCTTAGTGTCCTTACAATGTTGTTAGAGAGATGACATAGGAAATATGATGTTTATGACACTTGCGACCAATATGCGATACTTGCAATATTTGTAACGACGACACTAACCATCATTGCAATGAGTGTTTTTGATGTGTAACATGAAATCGACAGGAAAAGATTTGTCACATGAGGGCTTTAATGTATCCTCCATCAATGACACAAAATATGTAACAGATTTGAAGTGGATCAGAGTATAAAGAGATTCAGAACTGACTCAGGGAAGGCTGACATGGTAAGATTTTGAGGACTTTAGATGGCTGACTCGATAGAAGACTTTTTTAGGTTGAACTTCTCTTGAACATATGAATGACACAACAATTGTCTTGCAAGCATTGACTCAAGTAGGACCCAACATACAAACTTGTGGATTATCAGATGAGAGACAAATGGATTTCCCAACCCTGATACAATAATGAAGAGGGGTGTCATTTTCAAGAGTGACTTACTGCCACTAACACAGATACAGATCTATGTTTCTTTTTCAATTTCCCCCCACCATTTTTGGCGAGTACCTCTTTATTTTTACTCAAGCTTGAGGAGGATAACATATGCCTGAAATGTAAGCTTATCCTTTGGATGAGTCCCTCGGAGTATTTTTAATGAACCCTAGGAAGGAGTGGTTTGGTCCCATATGGGCCTTTCGATGTTTGTTTTACGATTCCAAAGAAAGAAAACTCATGGGGTTTTCATGTTTAGAGAGTCTGAAAAACACTTAAAGAAAAATCCAAAATGTCATTTTTTTTCATAAAGTAGTTTGATGAGACCAAAAAAGAGATAATATACTACTCATCAGATGTTTTCTTCAAATAGTTTTATGAGCATGAAAAGAACAATATCGCTCGACTATCTTTTCATGTTTAGGGAATTTGAAAAGAGATTAAAGAGGATTCCAGGGGGGTTCCTTTTTCGTATAGCCTTTATGAGTCTGAAAAAGTCACAAAGTTTACTTGGTTACATTCTCATAGATTTACGAGAACAAGAAAGAACAAAGACTAAGCTCAGGATTGTTTTCATTTTTGTGCAAGCTTAAAACAAAATAAAACTATGCTTTGGACAGATTTTATTTTTACAAAATCTTTAAAACTAAAAAAAACTATGCTTCGACCTGGTTTCATTTTTACACAAGATTGAAACTAGAAAATATATGCTTGCGGCTTCCCAATGCATAATCCAGGGATGGTTGGTACTTTTCCCCCAACTTAAGAAGCTAGCAACTTAACTTCAACATGAAGTCCAGAGGCTGGAATCATTGCTCCCTAAGATTTTTTTCTTCCAATAGCATGGGCGGATGAAATGAAGCTTCAAATACTATACGTAACGAAATACTTGACTCAACCAAAGAAGGGGGGAAATCTATTTCATTTTTTAATGAGATTGACACAGGAACAGGAACTATGCTCGTAAATCTAGGTTCAATCCCCATACCTTTTTTTCATTGTTTAACGATCTTTACACAGGAGAAGAAATATGCTTGTAACCTTTGTTTCATATTTTAACGAGGTTTCCACAAAGATGCAAAAACTATCCTCGTAGCTGGTTTCATTTTTAACGAGATTGAAATCATAAAACCATGCTCAAACGCATCTTCTTGATCATGGATTCCAAAAGAAAAATTCTATGGAAGGACACCATGTCAAGGGACAAAAATTGGTCATGGCTTCCAAGAGAGCTTTACTTGATGGAAGAAACACACTCTAGAAGGAACACATGTCGAGGGTCGCGACAGGGGTAAGGAGATCGGGCTCTAAAATCCCTATTGAAGAGATCACCATGTCAACTACTGGATCCAAGTCATAAGAGACTGATCTTATAGTGAGAGGCTCATATTCATCGACAGTTGAAGGCATGGGAGAAAATGCCACATAATTGACATGTGGCGGGAGCGATACCTTCCGCATATAATAATTGTTTAGGGAGTTCATTGAGTTGGTAATCAATTCAGGACCAATGAATGAAAGGTGATCAATAGTCACAATTCTTCCATCATGAGGGAAAGATATCACAAGAAAAAGAGTGGACACGATAGTTTTCATGGCATAGACATAATATCACCCAAGGAGTAAATCGAAATCCAAAGGGTCTTGGACTACCATAAGATCAATAAAGACAATTTTCCCTCCCAAAGTTACGGGAAACTGAGGAAGGACTCCTAAAGGTTGACTGGTTCTTCTGTTAAAAGATAACATATTATGGGAAATCGACGCAAGATGAGGACAAGACAAAGCTTTCCAAGCAATAGAGGACAAAATACTAACAGACACACCTTCGTTTATTAGTGTCTGAGGAATGTCCCGACCAAAAACCTGTATTGTAATATTGAAAGGAATGTGAGAGGGAAGACAAGGTCAAATTAGTGCACCCCAATAAAAAAGGATGGACTAATTAATTGGAGGGGGTTCCACAGAAGAAGGAGGAATTCCCCATAGCATGGTAGATCTGTATCAATGAGAAAAATGTGGGAAGTATCCGGTTTACTCTCTAATAGGAGAGTAGGATCAATCGATGACGAGATCATATTGATTACTTGAGTTGCATTCTCCAAGGGGAGAATGGGTTCGACGGATGGAAACAGATCGACCTCTTGGGTTTCACTCTCTAAAGGGAGAGTGGGATCGACTGAGGATGGGATCAGATCGATCACTTTGTCAACTGGTTCAACTAAGGACATGACCAGATTGACTACCTAATCAACTGAACCGACCAATGAAGGGACCGGATTGATCATGCCATCAATGACAGGTGGGTTGAGAGTAAGGCTGCAATAAGCAGTCAAAAGTTGAGGATGGGAAGAAGTCATGTCTTCTAGTAATTCCGAGGCTTCGTCCATACGAGGGAAAAGGTGAGTTTGATGAATGCCTCTCCATAACATAGATAGGAACTTGACTCTACTTTTCTTCTTCCTTATGATATCTTGACTATTTGATGGGAGGTCATTAACATGTTGTTTATAGGTTGACAACATGGGATGGTGAGGGCATGTAGACCATGCTTCTATAACCTTGGATAGACCAGGGAAATACTTAATAAGATGGTTACCCTTACAAAACCTGCAAGGGTACTTGGGATTACGGGTTGTTTGGGTGATCTTAGCATCATCAACACTCCCAGCATAATTCTCAGTAATTGGTTGTTTTCCAACATGTCTGGAAGTGATTGGAAGTTTGAACCCTTGCTTATTTTTCTTCTTCTTAATATTCCTTTTCTTCTTCTTCTTATCTACCGATTTACTATCTTTAGAGATTTCACTAGGTGAAGAAGATGAAACATAAGAAGACCTTGCAAGTGAAGAAGGTGAAGAAGATATTACTGGTGAAGACGGAGAAGGATCAACATGAGGTTGATTTTCTTGGGGGGAAGTTCTTACAATCTAAGCACTAGTTGCATTCAAGATTACCTGAGTGGAAAACAACAATACCGATAATCCAATTGTAAGACCTGGAAGGCTCAAAGTAGCAATGTAAGGAGGACAAACTTTTTTGTAACAAGGAAAAACAAAAGTTTCCCCCAGAGCAGAGGTTGCTTCATTGGTCATTCCGGGAACTGACACCATTAAACACAGATCCAACCTAGAGTTTGATAGGGAAAATAAACAACACACGCTAAAAATATAGGAAGAAATAAAAAGAACAAAACCTTCTCACAATGAATGCACTAGTTGGTGATGAAATCCAACGTCCTGAGAACAATGTAAGAAGGGATTGTGATCGAGTCGGTGGAAAAGTTACGTTGATGACCTACTTAACGGACTTATGCCTTGGTGCAAGCTTCCACACAATAAATGTGGATTTACCCTCCAAGGAGCCCAAGTGAGTTTGGTCAACGTCGATTTCAGGTACAATGAAGACTTCCCTTTCACTTTCACCTCGTGTATTACCCTAAAGAGAAAGGCCACTAAGGTTACCAAATACAACAATGATTCCTGGGGAAATAGTCGATAGTCCGATAAACGCGCAAGGGTAGGGTAACTGAGCCAAAAATCGACTTGAGAAGACCCTCACAGGGTTGTTTCCTCAAGTGACCCCCAATCATACACACAACCACTACACCAAGACCAACAAAGCAGGGTTAGTCACTCTGCTAATATCAATGCAACCTCATGATTGACCCTTGTGTGAGAAGGGATTCCCATGACAAAATATAATAAGTGGATTTACCGCTCCCTATCACAAGATTCTATGTTTGTTTGATAGTTTTGGAGAGTTATCCTTTCAACCTATTCCAAAGCACTATCCCTAACTAATGTTGGTGTACAAGAGTTCTAGAAAATAAAAGTTACTAGATAAATTTTTAAATTACGCTTAATTTTGATGGTTGTTGTTTAACTCAAAAAGGAAGCGGAGATGAAATTGATGAAGTGCTTGAACTTGACTCAAAATATGCAAAGAGAGATGAGATGCAATCTTTTTGTTTCGATGAAATCGATATTACGAGAAGGAGAAAATGTTTATCATTCCCAGATGCAAGATGTCCCAAGATTTTATCAAACTCATTAATATCAAGATCTTCAAGAAATGAGCTAAAGAGACTGTACGCCAATACATGATTCTTGCCCCCCCGCCCCCCCCCAAAATGCAAAAAATACAAAAAACCATGCAATTCTGTTACTTCAAATGCAAGGATGCCCCCAATATAAAAAAATTCTTTTAAAACGAACTATTCAGAAAAAGAAATGTTATTTCACTAAACAATTCTAAAGAAAAAAAAATGCTTTGTAACTGAAAGACACTCAAAGCAAGAGATCAAATCTTTCAAAAGCACACAAGATAAAAAAAAGAAGCAAAGAAGGCTAAAAGAAGATTCAAAGACTATCAAGCAAATTGTAATCATACTATAATCAATACCCTAAAATTCACCCCAAGCAATGATAAAAAATCTGGGTAAAGAGAATGACTATCACTCAAAACTTTCTTCAGGAATCATCGCAGGTAGCAGAAGGACACAGTGCGACGATCAAGGATCGTCACAGGTAGTAGAAAGACACATTGTGATGACGTCAGATTGGTTTTCACAGCACAGTGCGACGATGATTGAAAATTGAGAAAAAATGAGAAGAGGACAAGATTTTTCAATGAAATTTCAGGACCTCAGAGTCAACATGGATCACCTAATGAATCAGAGAATGAAAAATCAACAAAATCAGGAAAGACAAAAGAAAAAAAGAAGAAAATACCAAAAGAGGAGGCTCCCCAATATGGTTGTCAATTTTGTTATCGGAAAAATCGGTAAGTGTTGACACAAACTAATCTCCCTAACTTCAACAAGAAATTAGAACAAAACATAGTAGAATACAAGCTTCTCCTTAGATTTCATTGTGATGCAAACTAGTTCAATGAGGGACAAATGACATATTATTTAAACGTCGTTTGATCCTCACCAATGTCATCCTTGCTCCATCTTTGGATTTGTGGGTGTTGAACCTGTTAAGAAGCACAAACCAATGAAGAGAGAGATCAACGATATATATATTTCAATGAAATCTATGCATAAGATCAAGGAATTATACAATAAAAATGGAGACACTTTTATATGGAAGAAATGTATCATTGCATTATATTGATGAAAGTGGAGAATACAACCTATTCCTTGATGTTGCAAGGTCCCTTCCAATGGCCCTTTGCTTCAACACACACACCTTTTCTCTAATTCTTTTGATGAAGAGTATTCACAACCTGACTTGGAAAGCTAAAGCAAATCTCTCACAAGTACAATCTTCAATAGAATTCTTCATGCATAATCCAGCCTAACTTTTCCCATGAGATATCCCTCATTATATAGATTGAAGAGGATGGATGATGATATTAGGATAATCCCACTAAATCAGAGAAGTGAGTGAGATCCAAATCGATCAGAGGCCACCTCATCCTTCTGAAGCTTCCATTCTAGAGCCTTCGATAATTTCACCTTTTTCATTTCCTTGAGCATCGTCGCACCCTCAACACAAGCATCCTATGATGATGTCGTAGTCCATTGTGGTGCAGCATGTGATGATCAAGATCGTTGCACCCTCATCATATGGCAAGGTGCAACGATCTTCTTTAGTAGGGTTTTTAAGAAAGGAGAGATGATTCTATTTCCCAGGGAGAAAGCCTTATTTCTTTAGTAGCTTCAGGGAACAAAGGAGTAGGAAATACACATATCATTGGTGATCATGGGGGTGACCAAAATAATGTGTAGCACAATGCCATCAGAGGATTAGGAGAAGAAGTCAAAGAACGGTTGGTTGTACATAAAGTGTTGAGATCACTTCCTTTGAGATATGATGCCAAGGTCTCAGCCATTGAATAAATTAGGGATTTGACCAAAAGGACAATGGATGAACTACATGGGATCCTCATAGTATATTAAATGAGAACATATACAAAAAATTGACAGCCAAATAGAGAAACAACTTTTAAATCCATGAAGAAAACAAGAAACAAAGAACACAAGGTAGAAGAAAGACCAGGCGATGAATCAGATGAAGAAGAAGCACATTTCATAAGGAGGCTCAAGAGGGGAACTGAAAAATATAAAGGTGAGTTACCTTTTAAATGATTCAATTGTGGTAGAATATGACACTATGCTAATTAATGTCCTTTTGAAGAAAATAAAAGATTCCACAAGAAAACGAGTCTTCACTCCAAAGAGGACATCAGTTCTTCAAATGAAATTGATGGAGAAGAAATGGATTTAAGGGGAGTTCTCTTCATAACTCAAGAAACTCAAAATGATGATCACAAAAATTATGAAATGGATGAAATAAATTATGAATAAGTTTGAGATGCAAAAACCGAAGAAACAAACACAAAATATTTCTAGGGAAGCAAAGACATCATAAAAAGTGAACAGGAAGATGAAGAGAATTTTGAAAAATTGAAGCATGTTGAAGAAGAAAATATCAAGCTTAGAAACATAAATAGAGAGTTAAAAGACGAATTGAAAAATTGTGAAGAAGAGAATCATGATCTTGAAAAGACAATTAATAGCTTGAAGGAGAAATTAGAAGATTATGAGAAATTAAAAGCAAAATTGGATCACACAAGAAAAGAACTGATGTTGACAACAAAAAAGTTGAAGAAATTTGAAAGAAGTAATGAAAATCTAGATGAAATGCTTAGCAAACAGATATCACCTATCGATAAGAAAAGACTTGGACATGACAATAGTTTGAAGACGATAGATACAGACAAAAGGTGAAGGAAATTCTAGAAACTATGCAAATGTCTTAAGAAGTGGAATCAACAAAAAAATGGGAGTTGAAGAACAATAGGAACATGACACCTCCAACTGGAACAAAAGATCATAATTCAGAAGGGGTGAGACACCAAGAACGTCCTTTTCTACCAAGTATGAGAATAATTTTCTTGGTCATTTTTATACTTGCAGAAACTTTGGACACAAAGCAATTCTCTACAAAATTAATGCAAGAAACAACTATATGAGAAACATAAATGATTATGAATATCCAAAGGACAATCATGTAAATAATATATCTGGAAATGATCATGGATTTATCAACATAAATTACAATCCATTTGATCCACTGATGGATGACAACATTGTATGCTACAAATGCAGTAGTGTTGGTCACAAAGCATGATATTGGAGATATATGAAAGAATATTCTCCTATCATAAAACTAGCCACAGTGTGGAAAAGAAAAGAGAATCCAAACAAGGAAGATTTTCGATTAGAATTGATTGTTGAAAATAAAAAAATACAAATGGTAAATAGATATTGGATTCTCAACACACATGATTGGGGACCAAAACAAATTCATCAGCTTAAAGAAAGGAAAAAATGGAAGTGTTGCATTTGGAAATGACTCCTCTGTCAAAATACTTGGAAAAGGTGTAGTGAGCCTTGGAAGTGAAAATGTTAAAGTGAAAAATGTCTTACTGGTTGAATATTTGAGGCATAATATCCTTAGTGTCATTAAAATATGTGATCGAGAATACAATCTTAAGTTTTACTCCCAAAGATGTGAAATCAGAGAAGAAGAAACAAGAAGATTGGTTGCAACAACAAGAAGAAGACCAATTAACATATACATCCTACACAAAGGGGAGAGAAAGAGGATTTAAGTCACACAAAAAAACTCCAAGGACTATAACAAGGAACGAAAGGATAAGAAGAGAGAAAAGGAAGGTGAAATACTATTGAGCTCCATGATTTCAGGGGGAGCATCCCCAAAGAGAAGAGTTACCCTTTTCGATTGATGTCAAAGGGGGAGAGAAAGATCATGAGCATGATGACATGGGGAGTATGAGGGTTGTCATCAATGACAAAGGGTTAGATTGTTGAATGGTATTGTCATTGATGTCAAAGTTAGTCATTGGTGATCAGAATGAAGAAGCCTATGGGTTTACTTGAAGGAGTATCCAAAGTGATCCCCTTATGGCATAGCTTTAAGCATGGCCCTCATAGGAAGACACTTTGAAGAAGACCACAAGAAGCCCCACAATTGTTTGAAGAAAAATAGTATGAAGCACATTGCAAATGCATGCAAAACCTCCATGGATTGATAGCCCTTGTCAATCCATTTCCAATGTTAGGTGGCATGCCACATGGCTCCTCACGATTGAGGAGATATCCCCTCTTGAATATGATCATGTGAATTTACCCCTAAAAGATGTTGCAAAACAAGAATTTATAGGTTGGCTCTAAAGTTAAGTAAAGAAAGACAAGAAGTTATAGGTCGGCCCTAAAGCTAAGTAAATGAAGCACTTGGAAGGGTATAAATACACATTAAGAACATCTCATTATGATCATTCAAGAAAGTGATCTCTCATAACAAGTTTGGTAGCGAAGGATCAAGGAGGATAAGGAGCTCACAAAGTTGAGGAAGGTTTGATCTCATGTATTAGGGTTTGGAGAATTCCTCATTGGTTGAACATACTTGTCTTTTGAAGCACCACTGAACAATCCTCATTGGTTGAACACTCTTGTTTCACCAGGCCCCATTGGACAACACATACTTGACCCGCTAGACACCGCTAGACCGTGCAGTATTATGTTGCGAGGATCTTTGTGATCAGGGTTTGCAGCGGGTCATTTAGATCGGATTTGTGAAGGTTACAAGAGGTATTGGAACATGACTTTGACAGGTTGATTCTTACACACACACACACACACACACACACACACACACACATATATATATATATATATATATATATATATATATATATTTGAGAGTGGAAGGAAGGGGCAAGGAAAGGCGGTTGGAGCCTCCTTCCAGTTGAAGCTGGAAAATCTAGAGAGTTGTAGCTTCCTTTAAGTTGGAGCTTGTAAATTAGGGTGTTGAAGCCTCCTTCCAGTTGGAGCTGAAAAATCTTGGAAGTTGTAGATTCCCTTGAATGTAATCTTGTTATTATAATAAGAAAAATATTCCATGGATTTCCATGTAAATCTGTTGTGCACTGTGTATTTCTTATTCTGTTCTTTATTGTATATTGGAATACATTTATCTAATTAGTTAATGTTTTAAAAGGTGCTAAATTTTACTTGATATTGATTCACCCCCCCCCACTCAGTATCAACATCCCTAATATCCATACACACTGGTGTGCTTATAGGCATGGGGCACTTGGTTACTTTAAATTATTTTAATCTACCTTGTGTACTTGGATGGGTATGCACCAATATATTGAGGTGCACGAACATGTATTGTTTTGAAAAAATTACCAATATTTTTTTATCAAATATTTTGGTCTATATCAATTTTTGTGACCAATGTAGTTAACATTGATGCAAACTAATGTGTTGATATGATTCATGTGCATCGAGAAAGAACATCTGCTAAAACCTTTGACTCCTCACCCCTACTAGAAACCTTCACTAGAAACACACACAAAAAAAAGTGCTTTTGAAAAAACCTCCACGAATCAATATTTTCCTTGTAATATTTTACAGTAGTAGAAACAATTCTAAAATATAACAAAATTTTCCACATTAATGTTTTTTCAAACACATGGAAATTTTTACAAAGACATGGAAATTATTTACAAATTGTGAAGTTTTACAGAAGTTTTATTTTAAAAATAATGCATATAATAGATGTCTCACACAATCCATATGCAAGGTTATAAATTGAATTTCATATTTGTAACTGTTGCCACACATCGATTTCCATTGGGTCAAACTCTACACCAAGGATGACATGGGTGTCCACTACACTGCTTCCTTCCCGTGGTCCTTAGTGTCAAAAATTACATATTTGTCATCTTATAAATTTGATGTAAGATGACCTTTCAACTAATGTACCAATAAATTTACAAATTGATTTGTTTTTTTGACTGGTAATATCGACAACTAGTTGGGCACATAATTGCATGATATAGCATTATGTTATTCAACTGCTACCATTATAACCTATGAAATGGGGTTGTGTTATCTGACTACTACCACTATAACCTATGACACAAGGTTGTGTTATTCAATTGCTACCACACGGAGTCATGTTATCTGACAAGTACTACTATAACCTGTGATAGGGGGTTGTGTTTTCTGACTGCTACCACTATAACCTCCAGGTGTGCTCACATTGCCCCATACGCCACACACAAGGTAAGTTGGGGTTTTGAACCAGTGACTTCACATAACATAGTGTTTTAAGAGTACACTCATCACCAAATTCCCTACACCCCAAGAGTTGGATTTTATTTTTAGTGTGTGATAATTGGAGAAACTATTATTCTCCCACCTTAACTAAGTAATGGAAATTTTTTATTAGTCAGAGAAATTATTATTCTTGTGAAAATTTGTTTTCCATATATGACTACGGTTTCAAGTGTTTTATATCTTCCCTTGGTTTTGTTGAATTAAAATATTATTAACTTTAACATATGTTTAATGGACATGCAAAGTATGAATGTTTTGGTTTATTTAAATACAAAGGTATTGTTATAGATTTTTTTCCATTCGCTGATTGTGTTGAAAGGCACTTCCTATAATCTATGATGAGAGATGATAAATTTGGAGTTAAGATGGATCTTGGTTAAATTATTTTAATGGTGTGTTGATTAGTATGAGGAAGATGTGTAATTCCTTCCATGTTTAACATGGAGTTGACATGTAGTATATATATAAATAACTAGTATAAATCTATCTTAAATTCCAATTTACCTAGAAGAATAGAGGAACCTTGAATAAAAGTTTATAATTTTGAGGGATCTAATCCCTTTTGAGACATGATAAGTCCAAAATTAAAATGGATCTAAACTTATATTATTTTACATTTTTTATTTTTACTTTTTTATAAAATACAAATAGAATATATATATAACAATTTTATTTTATAAATAATTTAATTACTTTTTAAAATTTTACTATTATTAATTATAATTTAATATTCCATGTGTATGGCAGTGTTCAAATAACGTTCTAGGTTGTGGTTTAGAATATGGATAGCTTTCACTACCATTTTTACGCAAAGGCGTTCTCTAGGGGGAGGTTCCCTTCCGACTTTTCATCGTCTGTCCACATCATATTAACAAGTGACATGTGTTTTTTTAACAAGATCTCTGCTTTCAATTTCAAGACACACATAAAGTGCTTCCAACGTTCGGATTATGTGCCACATCATTGGTCTGTTGCCTATGTTTTCGATATGACGATCGACAAGGCATCTAGGGCCTTCACTGTAATCACTTGCATGAGAAAGAGAGGGGTTTTGGGGGGCATCTGTTCACCATTAGGTTTGAGGTTCTCTGTCACTTGTCGTCAAGTTTATTGTCAATCTTTGTCATCCAGGATCACCGTTAGGTTTAAGTTTTCCATCACTTGCCGTCAATTTTGTTTTCAATCTCCGTCGTGCAAGCTCTGGTTTGAGTATTGGCGTCGAGCTAGCCAAGAAGAAGTAGAATCCCAATATTACAGGCGTTTCAGAGTGGAGTGGGCCTCTTTACTAAGGCATTTTGTGTGGTTACAACATAAATTTGGTGCAGATTCATGTAAGAATCGCTCAGAGTGGCCTTATCTTGTAAATTTTGAAGTGTTTGTTGTTGTTTCATATTTCAATGGAGAAAAACTAAACAGTTTTGTGGAAGAATCGCTCAAAACGATTTTATCTTGTAAATTACAGAGCAGTGTTTGTTGCTTCCTTCTCTCAATGGAAAAAAACTAATTGTTGTTGTATAAATTTTGGCGCAGATTCATGCAAGAGATGATTAGAATGGTTTCTTCATCAAAAATTTGAATCTTTTGCCCTCTGAGGTTGGATTCTACAGTTCTGATGGACTCGAACTGTGGAAAAGCTTATGATTTCTTAGTATGGCTCCAGGATGAAGTGATTTAGTTGGGAAAGCAGTTTATTCTTGTGTTTGAGTCGGTGGATTTGAACTTGTTGTGGAAGCTTAAATCGTAAGAGAGATGGAAAAATCATGGGAAAAGGCAGTTGAGGCTGCCAGGGGTGGGCATAAGCCTTCAAAAATTGTTTCTTTTACACTAGACAATGCTCTCAAAGCTATGTCATGCAGGTTGCCTCCGATAGCTTTGTTTGAGCAATTTCCACAACTCCAGCAACTGTCGTTAGCCAACGCTAGCTTGACTTCTCTGGAATGGTTTCCATCCTTGCCTCATTTAAAGCATCTCATTCTTAGCGACAACATGATCTTCCGCAACCTTGAGCATCTGATGCAAGCGGGGCTTAAATCCCTAGAGGATCTCGATTTGTCGAATAATAGAATACAAGTATTGGAGGATAAGAGTTGTTTAGACGATCTTCTTACATCTTTGAAGCCACTATTTATATGTGAATATGGAGTTATTGAGCTTTTACTTAATTTTAAAGGGGTTTTTGTATTATGGGAAAATTTGCCTGAAAATGTTTTTTTGGGTGTGTAGGTAACCCTGGTTGGGATGGTCTTCAACAAGGAAGAGAGGGTTACTGATGTATCATTTTATATTGACGATGATACAGGAAGAATGGCAGTGAAACGATGTCCTTGCCGACGTTGAATGTGTGGTCGAAAGTTATAGAAACGCTTTGGAAATGTCAGAAACTGTAAAAATCGCTTTCCAACCGGTTATGGGCTGGTAAATACGAGCATTCCAGGCCTTAATTTTTTCTTTAAAGTAAAATTAGTGTCCTCCTTTAACCTTTAATGATATTGGCACCAATAGTTTTTGTAAATAGAGAATACTAGGGTTTGAAAGCTTGAAGGCTCGAAGTGCGTTTTTAACCATTATTTGGTGAGGTTGGTTTTTAACCATTGTTTGGTGCATTTTTTACCATTGCTTTTGTTTATTAATTTTTATTTAAGTAACTAAAGAAGGAAGTTCTTCGTTCCTAAGAATCTAATGTTAGATAGAGCATAAATAATTCATGTTTTTTTCTGAGCTTCAAGGCGGTTGTATGTCGTTAACAACATGAATCTCATACATTTTCGCAGCTTAACAACACTTACAGACCATAGTCTTCACTGTTGAGGTAACATTTTCGGCACTGGAAATCATGATTCTTTTGCGTTTAAATTTACTACATTTGGCCGTACTTTGGTTAAATACTTGCATTTAGCTGCTCAACAGAGCTTGCCGACCTTATTTTTTACTTTAAAGTACAATTTGTAGGACTGCCATTTTTCCCAATTTTTAGATTTATGTCTTTGAGGGAAGAAAGTATTTTCCTCTTTAAGCTTTAATCTTATCGGAGCATTAATTCGTTTCATTTTTAATAGCTAACTTATTTCCATTTAAATCACGCCTTCTTCTTCATTGATCTCTAACAACTTTGTTGTTTCACAGTTACTATTTGAAACTCTAACCTGGAAAACCTTGTGGGATATGAACAATTTTCTTGTAGAAGAAGTGGAACTATTGTGGATCAAGCTTGAGTAAACCTCTTTACTTTATTTTAAGAAAATCGAGAGTTAATTGTAGAATTTGTAAAATAGACATGAGGGCCATTGATGAAATCCTCAGTTGAAAGAAACTGTGAAATATAGAACAAAGGCATGGTGTTGGAACAATCTATGATGGACAAGATACTTTTAAAATACTCTTCATCGATCTTGGTTGGACTGCTCCTGGTTTTGAATCTCTCTTTAGAACATGGCTTTACAGACACTCAAGATGGTAATATTTTAGTGATATTTGCGGTAGCTTTGTTTCTAATATGTATATCTCTCCCAATTTTTTCATCCTTGAGAGGAAACGTGCTATGATGACATTTTATGATTAATTACTTCATAAGATTTGTTCAGTTTACACTAGAATAATCTTTAAAACCTTTTGTGTAGAAGAATGTCAAATATTAGAAATTGGAACATGATTTGTTGATGGTTGTAGGCTTGTTTGTTTTGCAGTGTTTGCGATAAATGTTCCATACACAAGCTTGGGATTACCTCCTCTTGCAGGATGGGTTCAAAGTGCAAGTGATCCTTGTGGTGAGAATTGGTAGGGTGTTCAATGCGTGGGGCCTAACATCACTGGAATGTATGTCTGAGGCCAGATCTTATAGATGCAATAATACTGAATTTTATTCAACTATTAATTGGTCATATGTTTCTGGTCTTTTTAACCTTGTCATTCTTAAGTAAGGAACCAAATAGATTTTAGTGTTTCTGTATGCTTTTTATGGACTTTTCACTGAGATTGACACAGGATAATCAGTGTTCTTCTTGGTTTAAATATTGGAGGACAGTTGGGTTATGCATTGGAAAACTTCACAGCTTTAATAACTCTGTAAGTAGCAAGATGAAACCTTCAAATTAGTCAAATGATTTAGTTTGCAATCCTTTCCTTGAAACATAATGGGAAAGAATGCATGTTTAAAAGAAAATAGTAGATGAGTTTATACTAGATTGCAAGGTTGGTTGTCGCTATTGTGATATAATGCAGTGATCTTACAGGTAATCATATAGGAGATGTCATTCCTTTTCAACTTCCACCTCAATTATTATGTAGTCGTCACCCAATCTATCCATTCAGAGTAATTTATTGTACTTTTATTTTATTGTTTTTTCATGCCTCCGGTCACAAGATCGAACCCTATCTGGTGATTTTTTATAAATTATAATTATTAACTATGCGATCCTCCTTGTGATATATGTAAAGTGTCTAGGCAGAGGTGGTGGATGTACCCACTTTGGTGGGTATGGATAGGTCTCATCCCCGATGCCCTCCATACTACAAGTTTTTATGCCAACGTACGTCGTACACCTGCAGGTTAGACTATAATATCGGTATCATACATTGATGCTAATTGTGTCGTGACATTGACGTTATAGTGCCTATATGTGTCGTCATATAACACTGTGATATTGGTTGTAGAGCAGATGATAGAGGAGATGATAGTTAGCTTGCTACCACTTTGGTGGTCTGGTTTTTGGATATACCCGTTAAGAGTTTGGAATGGTCGTGGAATTCAAATAATTTTATTTTTGTTTCTGTTTTCACAAAGAGAGAACCACTATTAATATCCTTCACCAAGATTGGTCAGAGACAATGGAGATGAGCTACATATGTTAACTTTGCAACAAACTTGACAATATAGAACTAATTTTTTATATTTTTTTAATGATGTTGTCACTGATGGCGTCTATTCTACCAAATTTGTCCAGGACTTGCCCCTAGCCCCATATTGAAGAAATGGCTTGCTTATGCAATGATATGGCCCAATTGCACAAGTGAGACAACCCACAAGAAGTGAACATTTTGTTGGCATATATTGAATTCCATCCAACAAAGAAGGAGTCCTTTGAAGTAAGAATAGTCTTCTATATATTTGTTGTCACTGTTTTTCTTATGCTCACCCAAGGAGGAAGGAACAAACTGGAAGACAAGGTCACCTCGTATTTTTTCCCAGACAAATCACGAAATAGAGCATTCCCACATTGATTTCATTTCCCTATATTTTCTATCTGCCTCTCTATTATCTCTCTGAGTTAGAAGAGCTACACATATGAAAACATGGGTATCTTTGGAGGAGTTTTACGTGCATGGATGTGTGAAGATGAAGAGCAGACGAGGTTGGAGCATTGTACCAAGTTTAGGCTAATCCAGAGAATCCATGGAAGACAAATTAGTTGAGTAAATATGAGAAGGATCTAAGGAATCATGGCAATCGAAAAATACAACAACCTTCTGCCAAGGGTTTTTCATTGAACCGAATCACCGAGTTTGTGTTCTTCCCACAACCCCACGATATTCCTTCACCCAGGGTTCTATTTTTTACTCCATACCTGCAGGTTGCATCCCAATTTTTTTCACAAAGCAGTCCACTTACACACGGTACAAATGGTATTTTCCCCATAATCCAAGCTCGTATTCGGTTTAGATTTGACAAGAGAGCGTGAACGCCTTGGCAATTTGAGCATCGAGCAACATCTTACTGACATTGGGTGTCGATCACGTAAAAAAAACATGAAGCAATGGAGCTCAGAAAAATTGCCCAGGCCCGCCAGAGTCCATGAATCGATTAATCAATAATGTAGGTAGGGATTTATATTTTCTCTTTAAAAAATCACTGTGATGAAGTTGAAGTTGATTTTGTGTATTTATTCATATTTATAATGTCTGTCAGTATGGAAGTGTATATTCTGGAATAAAAGATTATTATGGTGACAAGTCCCCCGTGTAGTAGAGGGTAGAAACCAATGCAGTTCATAAACCAAAATGCCAACACATATTATGCTTCTAAACCCTAAAAACTTTAGAACAGATTTATCATTCTAAACCTTAAAAATCTCCACACATAGTTATCTTTCCAAACCATACAAATCCCAACACAGACTTATCCTCTTCCCAAAGTGTTTTTGATCTTGTGATCTGCATATGTCAAAACCATAAACACTATTGTGTGACTTATGTTGCTAGTGTGCTTATAGTGGATTGAATGGGGTTCTCAAATCGATATATGGGCTCAGAATCTGCTATAGATGTTGCGTACTCGACCTCCTATATGGTCGTGTTGAGGGGATGGGGTACTTAAAGGAACACTAATTGCACTACTGATGCATACTAAGGCAAAATAAATGCAATCAACGAGAATTAATTTAACTATAACCAAATAAAACAAAATGACATAGATATATACAAACAACCCTTCAGTGCATTCCAGAATGATTCTTAAGCATAACAATCTTGCAAAATTACTCATTGCCATCAAAGAACTTCTATATGCTCATGTCGAGGAGATGGAGTACTTAAGGAACACTAATTGCACCACTGATGCATATGCAATCAACAACCCTTAGTGCATTCTAAAATGATTCCTTGTTGATTTTTTGATTCATAAGTTTTTTTTTTACTACTTAAATCCATAATATATATAATATATATATGTTTAATAATATACTTCAGGAAATAATATATTACAATGCTACTCACGAAATTTTTTATACTTGTAAAAATAAACTTAAAAAAAATCTATATTATTTTTTAGGTGTTGCCTTTTCCCCGAGTATGCTAGTTATTTTAAAAAAAAATTGTTTGGAGGTGGACATATGAGGTTAGGGTTTGAACCAAAGTAAATCCTTCACCACAAAAAAATGACAAAAGGCTTTTCAACCCAGGATGGTTGTCATATATGGGACCTTTAAATCATTTTTGGTGGAAAATTGTGTATTAAAATTTTGTTTATAATTATAAAATTTGATAAAAAAAATTATAATTAATTTTATATTATTTAAAGTTTCAAAATAAGATTAAAATAAAGTTTACTTTAATTATTTTTATGTTTTTAAATTTTTAGTAAGTATTATTCAAATCTAATAATATTATTGTTAATAAAATTACAATTTTACAGTGTTCAAATTTTATATTTAAATATATATATTAATTCACCACTCTCAAAAACCCCTAAAATATGTTGTATGCAATTTCAACCATAATTTGCAATTTCTTTTATTTTTCTAAAAACCAAACTTTAAACTATTCATTAAGAACCAAAAAAACAACCGAAAATACACTGAACTCCATCACTCTATACTTTTTCATGTGAAGTGGAGGTAAGTCGAAGTCAACGAAAAGTCCAAACATTTTTACAAGTATTTGCCATAAACCTCTGGTGAGCTGTCTCTGGGCGTGTACGGCGCATCAGGGTAGGCAGGTGAGGTGGGGCCGCTCGCGCCGACCACCCGGCGCCGCCCATCAGGTTTTCCTCTCTTTTGTTTTCATTGAAACATTTTTCTTTTGTTCTCAGTGAAACTTTTTTATTTTATCGACATTGTCGTGGATGAAAATAGGAATGGAGTTTGCTGAGCAAATTGTCGGTATAAGGTGTTTTTCGTAAAATACAGTAAAAGAATTTTGATAACCAATTAACATTTTTATTAAATATTAAAATTAACATCTAAATTATAAAAATCATCAAATTTAAATTTAACGGACATCTAAATTATAAAAAAAATCAAATTTAATGGGCTATTGAAATTCCAACGCTGGATGCCATGACTGAGATTCTCCCGCATCATGATCATAATCCTGGCCCTCAGGAGTCGGCAGGCCTATCAGTACCCGACGGACACGGAGAAGGAAAGCGCCGCCCCCCGTCTCCAGAGTTCCCAGTCCCCACAACATTTGGTGTTATGACGTGCGTTGGGTAATATCACTTTCCCAGAAAAAAGAAAGGAAGCGACCTGCCAACAAGCCGCGAGAGAAGGCAATCCACGCTAACATTTTATTCCGAAAAGATCAGCTTTGGCTTTATATTTACGGTGCTGTTGCTACGCCGTGGTACTCTCGGTCCCATGCTTCAAACTCAAGTTCAACTTACGAATGGTCACTGTATTTCAAAATAGAAAATGGTAGGCGTTTATCTGTTTTGGAAGCCTGGGCACGTGTCAAGTTACAAGTTTTTGTTAGTAGGGTTCATACTATTCATTTGCAAAGTTATAAATTGAAGGAGTGGGTTAACTTGGGAGCAATTTTTTTTTTCAATTATTTTTCCGGTAAGTTTTAGGTGCGCTGTTTTTAAATTTTAGGTTAATTTAGAACTTTGATCTATTTTCTGAGTATCTGAGTTGGTTTAAAATGGAATAAAACCTCTAGGATAGGGTTCTGAAATGTATGGAACTTTGACCCATGCAAAATTCAAACTACCCCTGAAAATCTGGTCGGATTCAAGTTCGTTTTTTACCTGAAAAAATAAAACTCTAGAAGGAAAATTACTCCCGAATTAACCTACTCCATAAATTGAATGTTTGATATTTAAATATTTAGTTATGATAGCTACAATTATCATCAAGTTATAAGGTACAAAAAGTAAGTTAAAAGTTTCAAAACTATAATTTCACATAATTGAATGTCTTAGCTTCATCACTCATTCATCTAGATCCCCACAACTTGATAGTTTTTCTTTCATAATTTTTTTTCTTGCATAATTCCATCAGCATCAAAACTTGATTAAAATTTTGAAATAAGTTGAACGAATTCTGGTGATTTCGGAGCGATTTGATTGCCCCACATCTGGTACGCAGTCGTAGGCGACAAAAACTAGGCACATGACAAATTTGCCATCTTAAGACTTTGATGTAATAAGTTTCGTCGTCTAAACATTGCAAAATATCAAGATTCCAGCCTGTATATAAGGCAGTCTGTCAGGTTTACTGTCACCGGCCCCGGCGGCCAGTCCAGCGCCCTCATCCATCATGTGCCATGGCCGCCATCGGCCGACAATTAAGGGAAACACCCACAGTTGGCCCACTGACATTTGATTCGCCTGCAACCACTGCTCATCCACGAGAATGAGAAAACGTATACGCTTGGGCAACAATTATTCCGGCAACACGTCGGAATGTGGCATGGTCGGCGGAGAATCCGCCGGAGATGTGTCAAAGGGTGGCGGCAGGACGAAAGTGGTAGTCATAGTCATAATCGTAGTACGTGGTAAGATGAAAATTGTTGGCAGTTGGGTATGGGAGTTTGTGCCCAAGAGGGTAAATTTGATGGGACGTTGGGTAAAGAGCAAACAAAATGAACCTTTGTTGATTGTTGATTCCGACCACCGCAAATAGTTGACTCTGGCCACTACATACAATTGCTGACGGAAACTCTACACCTCCAAACGGCGTTACCGTTAGTTTATGTCGTCCATGCCAGCGAAGCCATCTGCGTGACCTTTCCTTTCGACTTTTGAGCTCGCTGACGTAGGGAGATGCAGGCTTTAATGCTGTTGCTCGTGCCCTCCCTCCACCGTTTCAAAATTTCCCCGCCCACCCTCCACCTTTTCAAGTTTTTTCAAAATTTCCACGCCAGCTGGTTTTGATGTTCAGTGTTGGTCTATCTGACTACAAAGAAAACCATAGAACTCAAAGAAACATAACCATGAATGAGCATGCCCCTGCAATGATTCCATTCAATTCAGGTCAAAATATATCATTGTTATTTGATTTGCCTCCCTGTTAACAGAGAAAAAATCATTCTTTTTGTGCTGCCGGGGTTTTACAAAATTGTTATTTTATCGGGAGGGTTATCATTTTTCTCTGCCTGATATTAAACTTTTGTGGATTCTCATTCAATGGCAGGCAAAGGAGAAGTTTGTCCCCTGATTCTGAGTGCGCTTATAAACAATGCCTGGGACAAGTTTCCCCAACACAAGGCTCTCATTGTGTCTGGGAAATTCGAAGTTACATACGCGGAGCTGCAAAGGCTTGTAAATAGATGTGCCACCAAGTTAAGAAACGTCGGGATTGGAACCGGGGATGTGGTGTGATCTAGGTGGATAACGGTGGCCACCCACCTTTACCGACTGGCTCAAAATAGTTTTCTGCCAATTTTGACAATTTACTATTTTTAGCAGGTTTTAACTTCCGGGGCCATTTTGAGGGCCTAAATGAAGGTTTTTCGAGATCGAGGTTTTCAATGATAATCGAAGACATGATTGAGCCCCCAAAATGAATCTCCTCGACGATACCTTTCCAACGAGCTATCATACGCCTAAAACGGAGATCGTATGCAAAAGTTACGACCCCGGGAAGTTGATGTACTAACTTACTCAAACGGGGCCCACATGACTTTTGACGCTTCATCTCCTAGGGTTAGGTTTTTGGATGTCTAGGACTTTTGGCATTCTTGTTTATTGTAAAAAAGACCTTCAGAGCCTCATTGTAATCATCTTCTTGCGAATGCGAGTAGCCGTCACATCTCTTCTCAGAGATAAACTGCCACCATTCTAGCGAGTCTTTCACTCTGTATTTTTACAGTCTCTGTACATTTCTTTGATTAAT
>ML794227.1:187505-213969 GCA_009831015.1 Picea engelmannii | reverse complement strand
TTTAAAAAGTAATTAAATTATTTATAAAATAAAATTGTTATATATATATTCTATTTGTATTTTATAAAAAAGTAAAAATAAAAAATGTAAAATAATATAAGTTTAGATCCATTTTAATTTTGGACTTATCATGTCTCAAAAGGGATTAGATCCCTCAAAATTATAAACTTTTATTCAAGGTTCCTCTATTCTTCTAGGTAAATTGGAATTTAAGATAGATTTATACTAGTTATTTATATATATACTACATGTCAACTCCATGTTAAACATGGAAGGAATTACACATCTTCCTCATACTAATCAACACACCATTAAAATAATTTAACCAAGATCCATCTTAACTCCAAATTTATCATCTCTCATCATAGATTATAGGAAGTGCCTTTCAACACAATCAGCGAATGGAAAAAAATCTATAACAATACCTTTGTATTTAAATAAACCAAAACATTCATACTTTGCATGTCCATTAAACATATGTTAAAGTTAATAATATTTTAATTCAACAAAACCAAGGGAAGATATAAAACACTTGAAACCGTAGTCATATATGGAAAACAAATTTTCACAAGAATAATAATTTCTCTGACTAATAAAAAATTTCCATTACTTAGTTAAGGTGGGAGAATAATAGTTTCTCCAATTATCACACACTAAAAATAAAATCCAACTCTTGGGGTGTAGGGAATTTGGTGATGAGTGTACTCTTAAAACACTATGTTATGTGAAGTCACTGGTTCAAAACCCCAACTTACCTTGTGTGTGGCGTATGGGGCAATGTGAGCACACCTGGAGGTTATAGTGGTAGCAGTCAGAAAACACAACCCCCTATCACAGGTTATAGTAGTACTTGTCAGATAACATGACTCCGTGTGGTAGCAATTGAATAACACAACCTTGTGTCATAGGTTATAGTGGTAGTAGTCAGATAACACAACCCCATTTCATAGGTTATAATGGTAGCAGTTGAATAACATAATGCTATATCATGCAATTATGTGCCCAACTAGTTGTCGATATTACCAGTCAAAAAAACAAATCAATTTGTAAATTTATTGGTACATTAGTTGAAAGGTCATCTTACATCAAATTTATAAGATGACAAATATGTAATTTTTGACACTAAGGACCACGGGAAGGAAGCAGTGTAGTGGACACCCATGTCATCCTTGGTGTAGAGTTTGACCCAATGGAAATCGATGTGTGGCAACAGTTACAAATATGAAATTCAATTTATAACCTTGCATATGGATTGTGTGAGACATCTATTATATGCATTATTTTTAAAATAAAACTTCTGTAAAACTTCACAATTTGTAAATAATTTCCATGTCTTTGTAAAAATTTCCATGTGTTTGAAAAAACATTAATGTGGAAAATTTTGTTATATTTTAGAATTGTTTCTACTACTGTAAAATATTACAAGGAAAATATTGATTCGTGGAGGTTTTTTCAAAAGCACTTTTTTTTGTGTGTGTTTCTAGTGAAGGTTTCTAGTAGGGGTGAGGAGTCAAAGGTTTTAGCAGATGTTCTTTCTCGATGCACATGAATCATATCAACACATTAGTTTGCATCAATGTTAACTACATTGGTCACAAAAATTGATATAGACCAAAATATTTGATAAAAAAATATTGGTAATTTTTTCAAAACAATACATGTTCGTGCACCTCAATATATTGGTGCATACCCATCCAAGTACACAAGGTAGATTAAAATAATTTAAAGTAACCAAGTGCCCCATGCCTATAAGCACACCAGTGTGTATGGATATTAGGGATGTTGATACTGAGTGGGGGGGGGTGAATCAATATCAAGTAAAATTTAGCACCTTTTAAAACATTAACTAATTAGATAAATGTATTCCAATATACAATAAAGAACAGAATAAGAAATACACAGTGCACAACAGATTTACATGGAAATCCATGGAATATTTTTCTTATTATAATAACAAGATTACATTCAAGGGAATCTACAACTTCCAAGATTTTTCAGCTCCAACTGGAAGGAGGCTTCAACACCCTAATTTACAAGCTCCAACTTAAAGGAAGCTACAACTCTCTAGATTTTCCAGCTTCAACTGGAAGGAGGCTCCAACCGCCTTTCCTTGCCCCTTCCTTCCACTCTCAAATATATATATATATATATATATATATATATATATATATGTGTGTGTGTGTGTGTGTGTGTGTGTGTGTGTGTGTAAGAATCAACCTGTCAAAGTCATGTTCCAATACCTCTTGTAACCTTCACAAATCCGATCTAAATGACCCGCTGCAAACCCTGATCACAAAGATCCTCGCAACATAATACTGCACGGTCTAGCGGTGTCTAGCGGGTCAAGTATGTGTTGTCCAATGGGGCCTGGTGAAACAAGAGTGTTCAACCAATGAGGATTGTTCAGTGGTGCTTCAAAAGACAAGTATGTTCAACCAATGAGGAATTCTCCAAACCCTAATACATGAGATCAAACCTTCCTCAACTTTGTGAGCTCCTTATCCTCCTTGATCCTTCGCTACCAAACTTGTTATGAGAGATCACTTTCTTGAATGATCATAATGAGATGTTCTTAATGTGTATTTATACCCTTCCAAGTGCTTCATTTACTTAGCTTTAGGGCCGACCTATAACTTCTTGTCTTTCTTTACTTAACTTTAGAGCCAACCTATAAATTCTTGTTTTGCAACATCTTTTAGGGGTAAATTCACATGATCATATTCAAGAGGGGATATCTCCTCAATCGTGAGGAGCCATGTGGCATGCCACCTAACATTGGAAATGGATTGACAAGGGCTATCAATCCATGGAGGTTTTGCATGCATTTGCAATGTGCTTCATACTATTTTTCTTCAAACAATTGTGGGGCTTCTTGTGGTCTTCTTCAAAGTGTCTTCCTATGAGGGCCATGCTTAAAGCTATGCCATAAGGGGATCACTTTGGATACTCCTTCAAGTAAACCCATAGGCTTCTTCATTCTGATCACCAATGACTAACTTTGACATCAATGACAATACCATTCAACAATCTAACCCTTTGTCATTGATGACAACCCTCATACTCCCCATGTCATCATGCTCATGATCTTTCTCTCCCCCTTTGACATCAATCGAAAAGGGTAACTCTTCTCTTTGGGGATGCTCCCCCTGAAATCATGGAGCTCAATAGTATTTCACCTTCCTTTTCTCTCTTCTTATCCTTTCGTTCCTTGTTATAGTCCTTGGAGTTTTTTTGTGTGACTTAAATCCTCTTTCTCTCCCCTTTGTGTAGGATGTATATGTTAATTGGTCTTCTTCTTGTTGTTGCAACCAATCTTCTTGTTTCTTCTTCTCTGATTTCACATCTTTGGGAGTAAAACTTAAGATTGTATTCTCGATCACATATTTTAATGACACTAAGGATATTATGCCTCAAATATTCAACCAGTAAGACATTTTTCACTTTAACATTTTCACTTCCAAGGCTCACTACACCTTTTCCAAGTATTTTGACAGAGGAGTCATTTCCAAATGCAACACTTCCATTTTTTCCTTTCTTTAAGCTGATGAATTTGTTTTGGTCCCCAATCATGTGTGTTGAGAATCCAATATCTATTTACCATTTGTATTTTTTTATTTTCAACAATCAATTCTAATCGAAAATCTTCCTTGTTTGGATTCTCTTTTCTTTTCCACACTGTGGCTAGTTTTATGATAGGAGAATATTCTTTCATATATCTCCAATATCATGCTTTGTGACCAACACTACTGCATTTGTAGCATACAATGTTGTCATCCATCAGTGGATCAAATGGATTGTAATTTATGTTGATAAATCCATGATCATTTCCAGATATATTATTTACATGATTGTCCTTTGGATATTCATAATCATTTATGTTTCTCATATAGTTGTTTCTTGCATTAATTTTGTAGAGAATTGCTTTGTGTCCAAAGTTTCTGCAAGTATAAAAATGACCAAGAAAATTATTCTCATACTTGGTAGAAAAGGACGTTCTTGGTGTCTCACCCCTTCTGAATTATGATCTTTTGTTCCAGTTGGAGGTGTCATGTTCCTATTGTTCTTCAACTCCCATTTTTTTGTTGATTCCACTTCTTAAGACATTTGCATAGTTTCTAGAATTTCCTTCACCTTTTGTCTGTATCTATCGTCTTCAAACTATTGTCATGTCCAAGTCTTTTCTTATCGATAGGTGATATCTGTTTGCTAAGCATTTCATCTAGATTTTCATTACTTCTTTCAAATTTCTTCAACTTTTTTGTTGTCAACATCAGTTCTTTTCTTGTGTGATCCAATTTTGCTTTTAATTTCTCATAATCTTCTAATTTCTCCTTCAAGCTATTAATTGTCTTTTCAAGATCATGATTCTCTTCTTCACAATTTTTCAATTCGTCTTTTAACTCTCTATTTATGTTTCTAAGCTTGATATTTTCTTCTTCAACATGCTTCAATTTTTCAAAATTCTCTTCATCTTCCTGTTCACTTTTTATGATGTCTTTGCTTCCCTAGAAATATTTTGTGTTTGTTTCTTCGGTTTTTGCATCTCAAACTTATTCATAATTTATTTCATCCATTTCATAATTTTTGTGATCATCATTTTGAGTTTCTTGAGTTATGAAGAGAACTCCCCTTAAATCCATTTCTTCTCCATCAATTTCATTTGAAGAACTGATGTCCTCTTTGGAGTGAAGACTCGTTTTCTTGTGGAATCTTTTATTTTCTTCAAAAGGACATTAATTAGCATAGTGTCATATTCTACCACAATTGAATCATTTAAAAGGTAACTCACCTTTATATTTTTCAGTTCCCCTCTTGAGCCTCCTTATGAAATGTGCTTCTTCTTCATCTGATTCATCGCCTGGTCTTTCTTCTACCTTGTGTTCTTTGTTTCTTGTTTTCTTCATGGATTTAAAAGTTGTTTCTCTATTTGGCTGTCAATTTTTTGTATATGTTCTCATTTAATATACTATGAGGATCCCATGTAGTTCATCCATTGTCCTTTTGGTCAAATCCCTAATTTATTCAATGGCTGAGACCTTGGCATCATATCTCAAAGGAAGTGATCTCAACACTTTATGTACAACCAACCGTTCTTTGACTTCTTCTCCTAATCCTCTGATGGCATTGTGCTACACATTATTTTGGTCACCCCCATGATCACCAATGATATGTGTATTTCCTACTCCTTTGTTCCCTGAAGCTACTAAAGAAATAAGGCTTTCTCCCTGGGAAATAGAATCATCTCTCCTTTCTTAAAAACCCTACTAAAGAAGATCGTTGCACCTTGCCATATGATGAGGGTGCAACGATCTTGATCATCACATGCTGCACCACAATGGACTACGACATCATCATAGGATGCTTGTGTTGAGGGTGCGACGATGCTCAAGGAAATGAAAAAGGTGAAATTATCGAAGGCTCTAGAATGGAAGCTTCAGAAGGATGAGGTGGCCTCTGATCGATTTGGATCTCACTCACTTCTCTGATTTAGTGGGATTATCCTAATATCATCATCCATCCTCTTCAATCTATATAATGAGGGATATCTCATGGGAAAAGTTAGGCTGGATTATGCATGAAGAATTCTATTGAAGATTGTACTTGTGAGAGATTTGCTTTAGCTTTCCAAGTCAGGTTGTGAATACTCTTCATCAAAAGAATTAGAGAAAAGGTGTGTGTGTTGAAGCAAAGGGCCATTGGAAGGGACCTTGCAACATCAAGGAATAGGTTGTATTCTCCACTTTCATCAATATAATGCAATGATACATTTCTTCCATATAAAAGTGTCTCCATTTTTATTGTATAATTCCTTGATCTTATGCATAGATTTCATTGAAATATATATATCGTTGATCTCTCTCTTCATTGGTTTGTGCTTCTTAACAGGTTCAACACCCACAAATCCAAAGATGGAGCAAGGATGACATTGGTGAGGATCAAACGACGTTTAAATAATATGTCATTTGTCCCTCATTGAACTAGTTTGCATCACAATGAAATCTAAGGAGAAGCTTGTATTCTACTATGTTTTGTTCTAATTTCTTGTTGAAGTTAGGGAGATTAGTTTGTGTCAACACTTACCGATTTTTCCGATAACAAAATTGACAACCATATTGGGGAGCCTCCTCTTTTGGTATTTTCTTCTTTTTTTCTTTTGTCTTTCCTGATTTTGTTGATTTTTCATTCTCTGATTCATTAGGTGATCCATGTTGACTCTGAGGTCCTGAAATTTCATTGAAAAATCTTGTCCTCTTCTCATTTTTTCTCAATTTTCAATCATCGTCGCACTGTGCTGTGAAAACCAATCTGACGTCATCACAATGTGTCTTTCTACTACCTGTGACGATCCTTGATCGTCGCACTGTGTCCTTCTGCTACCTGCGATGATTCCTGAAGAAAGTTTTGAGTGATAGTCATTCTCTTTACCCAGATTTTTTATCATTGCTTGGGGTGAATTTTAGGGTATTGATTATAGTATGATTACAATTTGCTTGATAGTCTTTGAATCTTCTTTTAGCCTTCTTTGCTTCTTTTTTTTATCTTGTGTGCTTTTGAAAGATTTGATCTCTTGCTTTGAGTGTCTTTCAGTTACAAAGCATTTTTTTTTCTTTAGAATTGTTTAGTGAAATAACATTTCTTTTTCTGAATAGTTCGTTTTAAAAGAATTTTTTTATATTGGGGGCATCCTTGCATTTGAAGTAACAGAATTGCATGGTTTTTTGTATTTTTTGCATTTTGGGGGGGGGCGGGGGGGCAAGAATCATGTATTGGCGTACAGTCTCTTTAGCTCATTTCTTGAAGATCTTGATATTAATGAGTTTGATAAAATCTTGGGACATCTTGCATCTGGGAATGATAAACATTTTCTCCTTCTCGTAATATCGATTTCATCGAAACAAAAAGATTGCATCTCATCTCTCTTTGCATATTTTGAGTCAAGTTCAAGCACTTCATCAATTTCATCTCCGCTTCCTTTTTGAGTTAAACAACAACCATCAAAATTAAGCGTAATTTAAAAATTTATCTAGTAACTTTTATTTTCTAGAACTCTTGTACACCAACATTAGTTAGGGATAGTGCTTTGGAATAGGTTGAAAGGATAACTCTCCAAAACTATCAAACAAACATAGAATCTTGTGATAGGGAGCGGTAAATCCACTTATTATATTTTGTCATGGGAATCCCTTCTCACACAAGGGTCAATCATGAGGTTGCATTGATATTAGCAGAGTGACTAACCCTGCTTTGTTGGTCTTGGTGTAGTGGTTGTGTGTATGATTGGGGGTCACTTGAGGAAACAACCCTGTGAGGGTCTTCTCAAGTCGATTTTTGGCTCAGTTACCCTACCCTTGCGCGTTTATCGGACTATCGACTATTTCCCCAGGAATCATTGTTGTATTTGGTAACCTTAGTGGCCTTTCTCTTTAGGGTAATACACGAGGTGAAAGTGAAAGGGAAGTCTTCATTGTACCTGAAATCGACGTTGACCAAACTCACTTGGGCTCCTTGGAGGGTAAATCCACATTTATTGTGTGGAAGCTTGCACCAAGGCATAAGTCCGTTAAGTAGGTCATCAACGTAACTTTTCCACCGACTCGATCACAATCCCTTCTTACATTGTTCTCAGGACGTTGGATTTCATCACCAACTAGTGCATTCATTGTGAGAAGGTTTTGTTCTTTTTATTTCTTCCTATATTTTTAGCGTGTGTTGTTTATTTTCCCTATCAAACTCTAGGTTGGATCTGTGTTTAATGGTGTCAGTTCCCGGAATGACCAATGAAGCAACCTCTGCTCTGGGGGAAACTTTTGTTTTTCCTTGTTACAAAAAAGTTTGTCCTCCTTACATTGCTACTTTGAGCCTTCCAGGTCTTACAATTGGATTATCGGTATTGTTGTTTTCCACTCAGGTAATCTTGAATGCAACTAGTGCTTAGATTGTAAGAACTTCCCCCCAAGAAAATCAACCTCATGTTGATCCTTCTCCGTCTTCACCAGTAATATCTTCTTCACCTTCTTCACTTGCAAGGTCTTCTTATGTTTCATCTTCTTCACCTAGTGAAATCTCTAAAGATAGTAAATCGGTAGATAAGAAGAAGAAGAAAAGGAATATTAAGAAGAAGAAAAATAAGCAAGGGTTCAAACTTCCAATCACTTCCAGACATGTTGGAAAACAACCAATTACTGAGAATTATGCTGGGAGTGTTGATGATGCTAAGATCACCCAAACAACCCGTAATCCCAAGTACCCTTGCAGGTTTTGTAAGGGTAACCATCTTATTAAGTATTTCCCTGGTCTATCCAAGGTTATAGAAGCATGGTCTACATGCCCTCACCATCCCATGTTGTCAACCTATAAACAACATGTTAATGACCTCCCATCAAATAGTCAAGATATCATAAGGAAGAAGAAAAGTAGAGTCAAGTTCCTATCTATGTTATGGAGAGGCATTCATCAAACTCACCTTTTCCCTCGTATGGACGAAGCCTCGGAATTACTAGAAGACATGACTTCTTCCCATCCTCAACTTTTGACTGCTTATTGCAGCCTTACTCTCAACCCACCTGTCATTGATGGCATGATCAATCCGGTCCCTTCATTGGTCGGTTCAGTTGATTAGGTAGTCAATCTGGTCATGTCCTTAGTTGAACCAGTTGACAAAGTGATCGATCTGATCCCATCCTCAGTCGATCCCACTCTCCCTTTAGAGAGTGAAACCCAAGAGGTCGATCTGTTTCCATCCGTCGAACCCATTCTCCCCTTGGAGAATGCAACTCAAGTAATCAATATGATCTCGTCATCGATTGATCCTACTCTCCTATTAGAGAGTAAACCGGATACTTCCCACATTTTTCTCATTGATACAGATCTACCATGCTATGGGGAATTCCTCCTTCTTCTGTGGAACCCCCTCCAATTAATTAGTCCATCCTTTTTTATTGGGGTGCACTAATTTGACCTTGTCTTCCCTCTCACATTCCTTTCAATATTACAATACAGGTTTTTGGTCGGGACATTCCTCAGACACTAATAAACGAAGGTGTGTCTGTTAGTATTTTGTCCTCTATTGCTTGGAAAGCTTTGTCTTGTCCTCATCTTGCGTCGATTTCCCATAATATGTTATCTTTTAACAGAAGAACCAGTCAACCTTTAGGAGTCCTTCCTCAGTTTCCCGTAACTTTGGGAGGGAAAATTGTCTTTATTGATCTTATGGTAGTCCAAGACCCTTTGGATTTCGATTTACTCCTTGGGTGATATTATGTCTATGCCATGAAAACTATCGTGTCCACTCTTTTTCTTGTGATATCTTTCCCTCATGATGGAAGAATTGTGACTATTGATCACCTTTCATTCATTGGTCCTGAATTGATTACCAACTCAATGAACTCCCTAAACAATTATTATATGCGGAAGGTATCGCTCCCGCCACATGTCAATTATGTGGCATTTTCTCCCATGCCTTCAACTGTCGATGAATATGAGCCTCTCACTATAAGATCAGTCTCTTATGACTTGGATCCAGTAGTTGACATGGTGATCTCTTCAATAGGGATTTTAGAGCCCGATCTCCTTACCCCTGTCGCGACCCTCGACATGTGTTCCTTCTAGAGTGTGTTTCTTCCATCAAGTAAAGCTCTCTTGGAAGCCATGACCAATTTTTGTCCCTTGACATGGTGTCCTTCCATAGAATTTTTCTTTTGGAATCCATGATCAAGAAGATGCGTTTGAGCATGGTTTTATGATTTCAATCTCGTTAAAAATGAAACCAGCTACGAGGATAGTTTTTGCATCTTTGTGGAAACCTCGTTAAAATATGAAACAAAGGTTACAAGCATATTTCTTCTCCTGTGTAAAGATCGTTAAACAATGAAAAAAAGGTATGGGGATTGAACCTAGATTTACGAGCATAGTTCCTGTTCCTGTGTCAATCTCATTAAAAAATGAAATAGATTTCCCCCCTTCTTTGGTTGAGTCAAGTATTTCGTTACGTATAGTATTTGAAGCTTCATTTCATCCGCCCATGCTATTGGAAGAAAAAAATCTTAGGGAGCAATGATTCCAGCCTCTGGACTTCATGTTGAAGTTAAGTTGCTAGCTTCTTAAGTTGGGGGAAAAGTACCAACCATCCCTGGATTATGCATTGGGAAGCCGCAAGCATATATTTTCTAGTTTCAATCTTGTGTAAAAATGAAACCAGGTCGAAGCATAGTTTTTTTTAGTTTTAAAGATTTTGTAAAAATAAAATCTGTCCAAAGCATAGTTTTATTTTGTTTTAAGCTTGCACAAAAATGAAAACAATCCTGAGCTTAGTCTTTGTTCTTTCTTGTTCTCGTAAATCTATGAGAATGTAACCAAGTAAACTTTGTGACTTTTTCAGACTCATAAAGGCTATACGAAAAAGGAACCCCCCTGGAATCCTCTTTAATCTCTTTTCAAATTCCCTAAACATGAAAAGATAGTCGAGCGATATTGTTCTTTTCATGCTCATAAAACTATTTGAAGAAAACATCTGATGAGTAGTATATTATCTCTTTTTTGGTCTCATCAAACTACTTTATGAAAAAAAATGACATTTTGGATTTTTCTTTAAGTGTTTTTCAGACTCTCTAAACATGAAAACCCCATGAGTTTTCTTTCTTTGGAATCGTAAAACAAACATCGAAAGGCCCATATGGGACCAAACCACTCCTTCCTAGGGTTCATTAAAAATACTCCGAGGGACTCATCCAAAGGATAAGCTTACATTTCAGGCATATGTTATCCTCCTCAAGCTTGAGTAAAAATAAAGAGGTACTCGCCAAAAATGGTGGGGGGAAATTGAAAAAGAAACATAGATCTGTATCTGTGTTAGTGGCAGTAAGTCACTCTTGAAAATGACACCCCTCTTCATTATTGTATCAGGGTTGGGAAATCCATTTGTCTCTCATCTGATAATCCACAAGTTTGTATGTTGGGTCCTACTTGAGTCAATGCTTGCAAGACAATTGTTGTGTCATTCATATGTTCAAGAGAAGTTCAACCTAAAAAAGTCTTCTATCGAGTCAGCCATCTAAAGTCCTCAAAATCTTACCATGTCAGCCTTCCCTGAGTCAGTTCTGAATCTCTTTATACTCTGATCCACTTCAAATCTGTTACATATTTTGTGTCATTGATGGAGGATACATTAAAGCCCTCATGTGACAAATCTTTTCCTGTCGATTTCATGTTACACATCAAAAACACTCATTGCAATGATGGTTAGTGTCGTCGTTACAAATATTGCAAGTATCGCATATTGGTCGCAAGTGTCATAAACATCATATTTCCTATGTCATCTCTCTAACAACATTGTAAGGACACTAAGACACCTCAAAGACTAGTTTTGAAGAAGGAAAATCAATTGACAGAAGAGTACAAACCTTGTGCCACTGAAAAAACCACTAAAACATCAATTTTGGGAGGGAGCGCTCCCCTACCTACTGACAGGGAGTGTTGGCACTCTGTACTCCCTTATAGAGGAGCGTTCCAGCACTCTATGCCCCTTTTGAGGGAGCACTACCCTTTTTTGGGTGAAATTTGGTTTGTTGGAGGAAATCAGGGGACAATCCCCTCAATATATTAAGCTAATTGGGTTTGAATCTTGGGTCAAGGCATGATATTAGGAGAGATCCACAACTGAAGGAGAGTAATCCTCAACTTATCCCAAATATCTCTCAAGTGGTTAGGCCTCTCCAAGCCTATATAAGGATGCCTCCTCATGGTAGAAGGGGAGATGGAGATTGAGAATTACACCAAACTTATGATCCCATAAGTGAGATGTTATCAAAGCATAATCAATGTAGATTACTTGAGCAAAGGGGTTGGACAAGGATAGATGGAAGAGGCTGTTGCACCTCCATCAAAGGATTGTAAGCACCTTTTATTTTTTCTCATTAATAATCAATGCTTGGCCTGTTTCTTTCAAATTTATGTTTGTTCCACATGAATTTGTCTTCAATAGATAGATCTATATTTGTGCTAATCTCAATAGAATAGGAAGTTCTTTGTATCTTTGATTATTTTACATGATATATCAAGGAGCTCAAGATTGGAGCTCAGCTTGGATCTTGCGAGGACAAACACCGTTAGCAAGGTACATATCCCTCTTCTTCCTTTTCACATATTATCCTAATTAGATCTAAAAAGGATGTCAGTGTCCATGTTAAGAATTTTTCTGTCTTGGCCTTAGGAGTCTAGATACCAAGAGGGAATCCGCTTGTCCGTAGGAGGATTCACCTGTAACACTTCAACTCATTATCTGGGAGTTATACCTAGAAATAATTTAGTACCTTGGAACCTGCATGCCTCAATGGAAGGTTTTCTCATTTTCGACAGTGGGTTCACATCATTGGCCCCTGATTGGAAAATTCCATCGAGTGTTTGACTTCATCTCATTAAATCAAATTCATTGGATTGTACTAAAGTACCTTGGGGGTCATTGACATCAATGGTGATTTCCCTCACACTTGTTAACAGTATTCATAAATGACCAGTAATCAAGTGGTTTCTACCATGTTCGACTTCGACACCTATAATCACATGGATAGATTCGTACTTCAGGACAATGGAAATGAAGACCCTAGATTTTGTCACATAGATCCATGTTGCGGTGGAGTATTCATAAGTCTCTACTGACACATAGATCCATTTTGTATTTCTCATGGCTATGTCCAAATTTGAGTATTTATAGCATAGATCCACAGTGTATTTCTCGTGGCTATGTTGAATCATAATGACATCAATCCACAATGTATGATTGGTGGCCATAACTCACTTGACACTTATGCTTAGATTCATTGGTAGTCTGAGTATGGGAATGCCTGCTTCATTAAATGGTATATTATTATGCAAATGCTTGTTTTTTTGTAGGTTTCCGACCGATGTGCTCCTTGTTCTCGACACACATATTCTATAAAGTATTTCAAATGTCACATGTTCCAACTTCATACTTTGGGGGGAATTCTATTACACATTATTTTAGTCACTCCCGTGATTACCGATGATATGTGTATTGCTTACTCCTTTGTTCCCTGAAGCTACTGAAGAAATAAGACTTTCTCCTTGGGAAATAGAATCATCTCTCTTTTCTTAAAAACCCTACCAAAGAATATCGTTGCACCTTGCCATATGATGAGGGTGTGACGATCCCTGATTGTTGCATGTTGCACCATAGTGGACTGTGTCTTCATCGCAAGATGCTTTTGTTAAGGGTGCGCCGATGCTCATGCAAAGGAAAAAGGTGAAATTCTCGAAGGTTCTAGAATGGAAGTTTCGAAAGGATGAGGTGGCCTCCGATCGGTTTGGATCTCACTCACTTTTTTGATTTAGTGAGATTATCCTAATATCTTCATCCATCCTCTTCACTCTATATAAAGAGGGATCTCTCATGGGAAAAGTTAGGTTAGCTTATGCATGAAGAATTCTGCTGAAGATTGTACTTGCGATAGCTTTGATTTAGCTTTCCAAGTCAGGTTGTGAATACTCTTCATCAAAATCATTGGAGAAAAGGTGTGTGTGTTGAAGCAATGGGACATTGGAAGGGACCTTGCAACATCAAGGCATAGGTTGTATTCTCCACTTTCATCAATATAATGTGGTGATACATTTCTTCCCTATAAAAGTTTCTCCATTTTTATTGTATAATTCCTTGATCTTATGCATAGGTTTCATTGGAATATATATATCGTTGTTCTCTCTCTTTGTTGGTTTGTTCTTATTAACAATTTCAAGATCCCAAAAATCCAAATATGGATCAAGGACGATACTAGTGAGGATCAAACGATGTTTAAACGGTATGTCATTTGTCCCTCATTGAACTAGTTTATATTACAATGAAATCTAAGGAGAAGCTTGTATTATGCTATGTTTTGTTCTAATTTCTTGTTGAAGTTAGGGAGATTAGTTTTTGTCAGCACTTACCAATTTGTCTGATAACACATTGACAATCTCATCTACTATGAGTAAATAAGTTGCAATATCTTCTTTTTCATTCATTTTCAGATTTTCAAATTGTGCTCTGTGTCATTGAAGCTTGACCTGCTTGACTTTCGAATTTTCTTCATAAATGTTTGTAAGTTTATCCCATACCTCTTTAGTTGTGTTGCAACTCATGAACTTGCTACAAATAGTTGGTTTTAATCTACTTATGATAACAAGCCTAGCCTTTGAATTATAGCTCATCAATTTCTTCTCATTTGGATCAGTTCGATTATTTTTTGGAACTTTGTAGCTATTGACAACTGAGATATAAACACCCACTCTTATAGTTCTCAAGTAAGTTTTCATTATGTTTCTCCGGTATGCATAATTGGTTTCATAAAATGGTGGAATCCTATTTGGAATGTGGCCTTCCATTTTTTCTCATGATCTTCCTTCCAGTGATTAGATTGTTCTGAAGGTAACCTGCTATGATACCAATTTTTGATACTAAGAGGGGGGATGAATCAATATCACGTAAAATTTAGCACCTTTTAAAAATTTAACTAATCAGATAAATGTATTCCAATATACAATAAAGAGAAGAAGAAGAAATACATAGTGCACAATAGATTTACATGGAAATCCACATATGCTTTTCTTATATAATAAAAAGATTACATTCAAGGGAAGCTACAACTTCCAATATTTTCTAGCTCCAACAAGAATGAGGCTTCAACCCCTTAATTTACAGGCTCCAACCTGAAGGAAGCTACAAATCCCTATATTTTCTAGCTTCAACTGGAAGGAGGCTCCAACCCCCTTTCCTTTCCCCTTCTTTCCACTGTAACACCCTTTTTCCCCCAACTTGTAAATATAACTGGACTGGCCAAGAACTATGGCAAAATCATAAATATGAATATGTGATGTAAATGGACCTTGAGGAAGAGGTCAATGAATGTGAATAACATTCTGAATTTATTGCAGGACTGCTGATGAGGGGATGTGCATAAAAAGAGACCACGATGGCGGTGGAAGGCACTTGAAAAGGTGGAATAAACTTCCACCGAGAATTTAATACCATATTTGGACTCCATTGGCCCGGAGAACCAAAAGCGGCTCACTGGCCTTGAAAATTAATGGCTCGCAGACTGGTAGGAGGATGGCTTGATGAGGGATGGGATGGTGAACTGCCCATCCGTAGAGCCGTCAGGCCTGATCAGTGCGAGGGAAATCGCACCACACACAACCTCACGAGAGGATAAGGCGTATGGCAGAGGTGATTGAGAGGGAAGACGCGAGGGGAACTCTGGCACCACGCAGAGTGAGTGATAGTAGAGAGGAAGGATTGCAACCCTCGCTCCTGGTCACTGGCAGACAGAGAGACGCAGTCTCAGAGCATCGTGGTCTCATCTCGGGGGTGGCTAGTGGTAAATCCGCTGGGAGTCGCTACGCCTATGGTTGGGTGGAAACGAGCACCCCTCTCAGTAGTTGCACCCATTTCTGAAGTTATTTCTGATAAGTGTTTTGTTCATATTGCATCTTGAAATTTATATGCTGACATATAGGATCATAAACTGCGAATGATCTCATTATAAGAATGTTTGTATGGTGCTATGATCAGTAATAGTAGTTGTATATTTGTATGAGAAGACTACGTATGGCTTATGTCCTCATGAATCGTTATTTATATGCGTACTGATCTAGTTTAGACTTCACGTCTGGTTCTCGGGAGAACGATACCCTTACCTACCTCAGAAAATGCCCTGGGTAAACCTCCCTGTAGAGAGACCCTCCTTGAAAAGTCCATGAAGGACTGTGGAGGAGAAGATGAAGGCGTAAGACCTTAGTAAACCTGCACGAGGAGGAACGATCCTATTGAAAACCCGGGATGACAGCATAAGGATGAAGTATCGAATCGATGGACGAGATCCCGTCGGGAGATCTGTGGTCACTCACCACTGTCAGATCGAAGGAAAAAGTTGGGAAGTTAAGTACCCTATCCATGATAGGTGTTGATCGATGGACGAGATTCCGTCAGGAAATCTACGGTCACACCCGACCATTAGATTAGTAGGAAAAGGTAGGGATGTTAATGGCCTTACCCCTTTGTCTTCTATGTCTTCACGGGCAACGAAGAATTTCAGATTGTAGACCTCCAAGGTCCATGAGAATATCTGGACCATTGATTTTTCCACGTCCAGGGAGTCATGGAAGAATGCCTGGGTAGGAGCTGATCTGAGCCATCAGATCTCGACTGGAAAACCCGACAGTCGTTGGATCTGTTCGGAGTTACCTGAGGGTTAAGACCCTAGTGTATAGGGACGAAAACCCCCAGGATAGATCTGAGCCATCCGAGCGACGGAGGCCACGTGTCGCTAGATCTCCCATTTTGGGAAATTGGGAATCGTGAGATCGGGAGTCCTGGTAACAAGAGATCGTGGAAGTCCCAGGTGAAAACCCCGACATAATCCGAGTCGTCCGTCCAGAGGGACAGGTGTCAAAAATCTGACGAGAGTCGGAGAATCAGGAAATCGACATATCGGGGATTCTTTGGATGCGAAAACTTTGCATATCGAAACCGCAAACCCCGAAACCTTGATAGGGAGGAAAGAGCCATAGTGGAAGCCAACTGTCGCTGCAGAGGAGAGTCGGGATTCGGGGAATCGCGAGTTCCGTGGGCGAATGTATTTTGACATCGCAAACCCCGAAACCCCGATGAAAAGGTATGACTGCGGTCATATAGAGGGAGGTCGTGTGGACCAAAAGGTCTAGTCCAGGGGACTAGCGAAAGCTGACGTCATATCGGGATATCGGGGATTCCGAGGAAAAAATGTTTATGTATTCCAACGTTGTGATATTCGAAACCCCGATGGACGGAGGAGATTCGTTCGGAGGATCTCCGGGTCTGTAATGACCACTAGATGTAGCGACAAGATGTTAAATTAAGCCAGTATGCGCTTATGCTATAGGATAAGCAGCGAGTAGATCTGGATGGTCAGAGTCCACCCGCCTAGATCTACGACTGAGGATGCATTCCAGAGCCCCCTTGCCATTCTACCTCTAATGAAGGGGGGGGGGGTCCGGAATTGGACATCCAACTCTCGAATGGTCGATATTTACTCATCGTGATCAACGGCTTCCCAGTGGAGTCTGGACCCCCCTTTCCATTCTACCTTTAATGGGGGGGGGTCTAGAATAGTGTGGCATGCGAAGTGGGGCCCCTCCTGTCATGGCGTCCACCATGTCGCGTTCTTCTCTCGCCACCTGTATTACCCCCAAACACGCGACGAGGCTTGTTTCCCATTGGCGGATTCTCTACCCTTGTTGAGGTTTGTTCCTATTGGCCATTCGCTGACCCCGTAGGGATTCATCCCTATTAGTCGCTTGCTAGCCCTGTCAAGGTTCGACGGTTGCAAAATGGAATGTTTGGGTCTTGCTGTAGCGCCGAAGCGCGAAATATAAAGGATGCTGCATTCAAATGGAAGAGTGAATATAACCCTCGATTTCGTGGGAATGGAGAAGGAGAGAGAAGGAGCCAGCTTACGCTGGGCCTCCATGGTTATTTAAGGGTTCGAGTCCGACAGAGGACCGAAAAAATTTGATTTAGGTAGTGGGGATGTTACAAAGTGGTATCAGAGCATGGTTACAACACTCGACCTGATTGGGCTCATGCACGATTCGCACATAAACTCCATTCGAAGCGCTCCTATGAGGAGTAACCCCTGACCTAACTATCTTGTCCAGGATTAAAAACTTGGAATATGAAAACCCGACTGTGTATTCATGTGAAAGAGTTATGAAATTATGCGCAAATTATAACATGAATTTAACTCTTGACTAATAACCAACATTTGTCTTTTCACTCAAGCGGACGATCAACCGCGGGAATCTACAGACGCAGAGCATGGTGACTCACCAAGAGGTGGGAGAAGGCTCCCACAACAGAGACGAAGGGTCTGATGAAAGAAGAGCAATAGGAACCCCTCCAGACCTAGCCGAGACTGTGAGGAGTCTCATGGTTGAGTTGCAAAGCTGCAAGGCCGACAATGAAAGGATGATGAAAGAACAAGAAAAGCAAACCGAAATTAATGCAGTTTTACTGTAGAGCTTATCCGACCTACAACGACAAATGCAGCATGAACCGGAGATGCAGAATCGTGGTCGTGTCAGTGGCCACACTGAGAGAAGCACATCCAGAAAGGTCCACCCCAGAGGTAAAGGACCAGTACCAGATGATTCTACTGAGAAGGAAGCTGGTAATTTAGAAGGCTCTTCCATCAGCAGGACCAGTTCCTGTTCTCACAGAAAACAGAAGAAGCAAAAGACTTCCAAGAGTCACAAATTTGAGGAATTCAGGAAGGCCAAACCTCCCTCCTTCGATGGCGAGATAAAGAAGGGATAGGAAGCTGAGGCTTGGCTACTTGGACTGAAGAAATATTTCAGAGTCCATGATTTCTCAAAGAACTTGAAGGCCCGAGTGGCCACTTTCAATCTGAATGGAAAGGCTTCCATATGGTGGGAAGACCTTAAGAATATGAAAGGGGTCCGCGAGGAGGACCTGTCTTGGAAACGGTTTGAGAAGTACTTCCGGAAGAAGTATTTTTTAGAAAGGTATTTCGACGAGAAGGCAAAAGAGTTTTATGAACTCAAACTAGGACAACTCACTATGGAGGAGTATGTCAACAAATTTCTTGACTTACTGAGATATGTACCCTACATCAAAGAAGAGAAGGCGAAGGCACAACGCTTCATCAGTGGGCTACCCAAGGAATACTGGAACCGAATTGAATTTGACGAGCCAAAGACCCTAGAAGACACTATAAGAAAGGAAACATATTGTCACGAACAATATGGACATTGGGCAGAGTCTCATGGAGACTGGAAACATAAGAATGGTTCAAAATTTCAGAAGAAGGGGAGCAAATCCTTAGGATTGAGAAATTACAAGAAGAACCACAGAATGAACTTTCCAACCCAAAGTGTACTCCAGCAGAACTTTCCCTCGGTGAACGGAAATAAAACTTCTGGACCTATACCATTAAAGACTAATAACCCAAAGAAAGAACCTCTGAAATGCTGGGGTTGCGGAGAAGAGCATCTCCTGAGAGACTGTCCAGACCAACAACAGAACAGTCGGAAAATTTATAACATGCAAGAAGCTACCACGGTCAATGATGTGGCAAGGAGTGTGTCGCAGATCTATGCAGCCTTGGATAATAACCAAGTTGACCACCAAGCTCCAGTAGTGGAAATAGAAGGTATGCTTTTTAACCATCTGGTGTCTGTTTTGATTGACCCTGGTTCAAATTTGAGTTATATAGCCCCTAAAGCTGTTGTTAAGTGTAAGCTACAGCCACAAAAACAAACTAAGCCATGGTTAGTACAATTAGCCACTGGCACCAAAAGAAAGGTGGTAGAGGCCATACCAGCCTGCCAGCTAATGTTGGGTAAATTCCCCACCCAAGCAACCCTCAATGTATTACCCCTGGGGTCATACGACCTGTTGATTGGTATGGACTGGCTGGCTTCCCATAAAGTCAAATTGGACTGTTACCATGAAACCTTAGAATGTGTGAACAAATAAGGACAAAGGATAACCCTCCAAGGGATCCAAAATCTGGTCTCGGTGAGACAAATATCAACCCTGCAAATGAGAAAGTATTGCCGAAAGGGATGTCCCCTATATGCAATACAGGTACTAAAAACAATCGAAGGCGCTAAACCCATCCCTAACGATCACCCTATCCTGATAGAATATAGAGATGTGTTTCCATATGAGGTACCGGGTCTACCTCCGAGAAGAGATATCGACTTCTCCATAGAACTTGCACTAGGAGAGGTGCCAATGTCTAGAACATCCTACCGGATGAGCACACCTGAGTTAGTTGAACTCAAATTGCAATTGAAAGAAATGATGGACAAGGGTTATATTCGACCTAGCGTGTCCCCATGGGGAGCACTAATCCTTTTTGTGAAAAAGAAGGATGGCACCCTTAGACTGTGCATAGATTACCGACAACTTAATAAAGTAACTATAAAGAACAAATACCCCTTGCCCAGGATCGATGATCTATTCGATCAGTTGGGAGGTGCGTCTGTTTTCTCAAAGATTGACTTAAGGTCGGGATACCATCAAGTCCGAATTAAGGGTGAAGACATCCATAAAACCGCTTTCCGGACACGGTATGGTCACTATGAGTTTGTAGTAGTGCCATTTGGGTTAACCAATACCCCTGCCACTTTCATGTGCTTAATGAACAATGTACTCAGTAAATTTTTAGATAAATTTGTACTATTTTTCATTGATGACATATTAATCTACTCTAAGAGTAGAGAAGAACATGAAGAGCATCTTAGACTTGTGCTGCAAGTGCTAAGAGAGCATCAACTCTATGCTAAATTCAGCAAGTGTGACTTCTTTCAGAAGAAAATACATTACTTGGGACATGTTCTGTCCGAGGAAGGGGTGGCAGTAGATCCTAACAAGACCATGTCTATCATGGAATGGCCTACCCCAAAGGATGTCTCGGACAACATATCCTTTATGGGATTGGCAGGATACTATAGAAGATTTATAAAAGATTTCTCCAAGATTGGTTGTCCAATCACTGCCCTCCAGAGGAAGGGAACAAAATTTCTGTGGACACAGCAATGCGAAGAAATATTTCAAACCTTGAAACATTTACTAAGCCATGCACTTGTGTTAAAAATTGCTGACCCAGAAGCTGACTTCCTTATGTGCACATATGCCTGTAAGGAAGGGCTCGGAGGAGTCCTTATGCAGGAAGGAAAGGTGATCTGCTATGAATCCCAAAAATTGAATGAACATGAGGTCAACTATGTGACTCATGATCTAGAATTGGCTGCCATAGTGCATGCCTTAAAAATGTGGAGGCATTACCTCCTGGGAAGGAAATTTGTTCTTATGACAGATCACTGTGGATTACAGTATTTGTTTGATCAACCCAAGCTTAATGCTAGACAAGCCAAATGGATGGCCCTCCTTAGCGAATTTGATTTTGAAATCAAACACATCAAAGGGAAGGAGAATAGGGTGGTTGATTCCCTTAGCATAAGCATGAGAACAATTCACCTGGCAACGATGAGTACCTGCGAGACAAATTTCAAGAACAGAGTCAAAGAGGCACAATAAACAGATCCCTTCGTCCGAAATGTGACCCTGTACCTACAACAAGAACCCGCTGGAGAAAAATATGAAGGCTATCAGACGACTGAAGGAGGCCTACTCACTTACAGAGATAGAATGTACATCCCCAATTGTGACGACTTGAAGAGGTTCATCATGGATGAATTACACAAAAGACCCTACACTGGTCACCCAGGATACTAGAATATGATTACTGCCACCCAGAAGCAATTTTATTAGCCGGGATTGAAGAAGGACATAGCCAAATATATGGCCCAATGCATAGAATGTCAACAGGTTAAAGCAGAACATCGACATCCAGCCGGACTATTACACCCTTTACCCATCCCATAATGGAAATGGGAAACCATCTCCATGGATTTTATCACTGGATTACCAACTTCAACCAAACAGAATGACGCCATTATGGTAGTGGTGGATAAACTGAGCAAGTCCGCTCATTTCATCCCCATCAAATCAACCTGTAAGGCGATAAATATCGCCCAGGTATTCATGAAAGAGGTATTCAGACTGCACAGTATGCCGAAAGAGATAATATCTGACAGAGACACAAAATTTACTTCCAAATTCTGGAAATCACTGATGACGGGTTTAGAGACCAAATTTTTGTTTAGTACTGCCTATCACCCTCAAACCGATGGACAAACAGAAAGAGTAAATCAGATATTAGAAGATATGTTAAGGATGCATGTGATGCATCAGCCCAGGAAATGGGAAGAATACCTGCCATTGGTAGAATTTGCCTACAACAACGGCTACCAAGCGTCCTTAAAGATGAGTCCGTTCGAGGTCCTCTATGGTAGACAGTGTAATACTCTAGTCAGCTGGAGTAATCCTGTAAATAGGATTTCTATTGGACCCGATATGTTGAAAGAAATGGAACAACAAGTGACTCAGACAAAAAAAAATCTGAAGGTCGCTCAGAACCGACAGAAAAGTTATGCTGATCAAAAGAGAACTCCAAGAGAGTTCCAAATAGGATATCATGTATATCTCAGAATTAAGCCCAGAAGGAGCTCCCTAAAAGTGGGAGCTTGTGCCAAATTAGCACCTCGGTATTGTGGACCCTTTGAGGTTCTAGATAGAGTGGGACCTGTAGCCTATCGACTAGCACTTCCTCCCACAGTAAAAGCGCATAATGTTTTCCATGTTTCATTATTAAAGAAATATATACATAATGCTAATCATATAATTGACTGGTCTATGATCCAAGTGGAACCAGAGGGAGAATTTCTACCAGAACCCCAATGCATACTGGATAGAAAGGAAACCCCGCTCCGGAACAGAACCATTGCACAGGTCAAGGTGCAGTGGAAACATTTTGGCCCAGATGAGGCTACATGGGAGATGGAAGATGCCATGAAACTGGCATATCCAATTTTGTTTACTTCTGTACATGCAATTCATGCTAGTAGATAAGAACATCAAGTATGATGTTCCTTTTAAGGGGGAGGGAATTGTAACACCCTGTTTCCCCCAACTTGTAAATATAACTAGACTAGCCAAGAACTATGGAAAACTCATAAATATGAATATGTGATGTAAATGGACCTTGAGGAAGAGGTCAATGAATGTGAATAACATTATGAATTTATCGCAGGACTGCTGATGAGGGGATGTGCAGAAAAAGAGACCACAATGGCGGTGGAAGGCACCTGAAAAGGTGGCGTTAACTTCCACCGAGAATTTAATACCGTATTTGGACTCCACTAGCCCAGAGAACCAAAAGCGGCTCGCTGGCCCTGAAAATTAATGGCTCGTAGACTGGTAGGCAGATGGCTTGATGAGGGATGGGATGGTGAACCGCCCATCCGTAGAGCCGTCAGGCCTGATCAATGCGAGGGAAATCGCGCCACACGCAACCTCGCGAGAGGATAAGGCGTATGGAAGAGGCGATTGAGAGGGCAGACGCGAGGGGAACTCTGGCACCACGCAGAGTGAGTGATAGCAGAGAGGAAGGATTGCAACCTTTGCTCCTGGTCACTGGATGACAGAGAGACGCAGTCTCAGCTCAGGGGGTGGCTAGTGGTAAATCCGCTGGGAGTCGCTACGCCTACGGTTGGGTGGAAACGAGCACCCCTCTTAGCAGTTGCACCCATTTCTGAAGTTATTTCTGATAAGTGTTTTGTTCATATTGCATCTTGAAATTTATATGCTGACATATAGGCTCATAAACTGCGAATGATCTCATTATAAGAATGTCTGTATGGTGCTATGATCAGTAATAGTAGTTGTATATTTGTATGAGAAGACTACGTATGGCTCATGTCCTCATGAATCGTTATTTATATGTGTACTGATCTAGTTTAGACTTCATGTCTGGTTCTCGGGAGAACGATACCTTTACCTGCCTCAGACAATGCCCTGGGTAAACCTCCCCGTAGAGAGACCCTCCTTGAAAATTCCATGAAGGACTGTGGAGGAGAAGATGAAGGCGTAAGACCTTAGTAAACCTGCACGAGGAGGAATGATCCTCTTGAAAACCCGGGATGACAACATAAGGATGAAGTATCGAATCGACGGACGAGATCCCATTAGGAGATCTGTGGTCACTCACCACCGTCAGATCGGAGGAAAAAGATGGGAAGTTAAGTACCCTATCCCTGATAGGTGTTGATCGATGGATGAGATTCCGTCGGGAAATCTACGGTCACAACCAACCGTTATATCGGTAGGAAAAGGTAGGGATGTTAATGGCCTTACCCCTTTGTCTTCTGTGTCTTCGCTGGCAACGAAGAATTTCGGATCGTAGAACTCCAAGGTCCATGGGAATATCTGGACTGTTGATTTTTCCACGTCCAGGGAGTCATGGAAGAATTCCTGGGTAGGAACTGATCTGAGCCATCAGATCTCGACTGGAAAACCCGACAGCCGTTGGATCTGTTCGGAGTTACCTGAGGGTTCGAGTCCAACAGAGGACCGAAAAAATTTGATTTAGGTAGTGGGGATGTTACATCCACCCTCATATATATATATATATATATATATATATATATATATATATATATAGACACACACACACACACATATATATATAAGAATCAACCTGGAATAAACCTATCATAGTCATGTTCCAATCCCTCTTGTAACCTTCATAGATCTGATCAAAATGGCATGTTACAAACCCCTATCACAAAGATCATCACGAGACAATACTGGGCGGTCTAGTGGTGCCTCGTAGGTCAAGTATGTGTTGTCCAATGGGGCCTCATGAGAAAAGAGTCTTCAACCAGCAAGGATTTTCCAGTGGTGCCTCGCGGGACAATCATTTTCAACCAGCGAGGACTTCTCCAAACCCTAATACACGATATCAAACCTTCCTAAACTTTGCGAGCTCCTTATCCTCCTTGATCCTTCGTTACCAAAATTGTGTTGAGATATCACTTGCTTGAATGATCATAATGAAAGGTTATTAATGTGTATTTACACCCTTCCAAGTGCTTCCTTTACTTAGCTTTAGGGTTGACTTATGTTAAGCCCTAATATTGGCTCATCACCCCTTAATTGGGGCATATTACATTAGTAATTTTATTTTATTTATGTCATCTTTATTCCATTAGTTGTAATTATACCTCCTAGTCTCCTATATATACCAAGGAGACATTTTCATTTGGAATCATCTTGTACTTGAACATTTATGTGGGGTAAAAGGAGCTTGCCCCCTTGAAGAGGCTTATTATCTAAAATTCTCTCTTTTTCAAGGCATTGAGTACTTATCCTAAGGTTTTTCTATGCTATATTGATATTTGGTTCTTAACATATGGTATCAGAGCTCAAGGTCTTGGGGTTTCGCTGCTGCATCTGAGACACATTGGAATTTTTTCTATAAATTTTTTTCTACAATGTTTAAGAAGGAACGACTTAAAGGATAATTAGTAGACAGATCAAGGTACATTGGGTTAAAATTTCAGCTCCTGAGGCATTATACTTTCGGAGATACAACCTGTGCAAGATAGGGTTCTGCAATCATCCTGAAATGAGTCATTGCAGAATTTTCGCTATAATTTTTTTTTTGTAATGTTTAAGAACCTTAAATATGGAGGATACTAACAGAAATTAGTAAGGTATCTTTGGTAAAACTTTCAGCTTCTAGATCATCATACATTTTTAGATACACCCTGTGGAAGATAGGGTATCTGACTAGTCTTATTGACTATTCTCAAGAAGGTGTTCCAGGTAAAACAATCACAACTTCTTCCTAGAGCATCCCAATTCAGTGAGACTAGTTTTAGTGGATAGTGGATAGTCTATATTATTTCTGGTATGAGTTTTAGAATTTTATATCAATTATTTTGTGTGGGGAAGGCTATACAAGTGATATCTTCTGGAAAGTCCAAAAATCAGCAAGTTGTGGGGAAGTTACCATAAATTCCACTTGGCGCATCCAATTTTGACCAGACCCATGGAATTGCAGAGAATAAATATCAGAGAACTACAAAAAAGAAAGTTTCATACCCAGAAGGGTCGAAACTTGGGAGATACAACATAAGAAATATTGTCTAGCAGAACCACCTCAAAATCAAGGTTCAAAAGTGATACTTGGCCAACATGCCACCCAAAATGGGAACTTCTACACCAAATAAGCCTCTAGAAAATCCTACTTGGACTCTTGATGAAGGTGAAGAAATGCGTAGGGACATAAATGATTTACAAAAGAAGATAGTAACAAAATATGAACTACAAGAGATGATGGATTCAACGGAAGCTAAGTTTGAGGCAATAAATACTAAGATGGATGCTTTAAATGGGCAGATCATGGAAGTATTGAAAAATTTTGTAACAGAGAGGACACCTGAAAGTGAAAATGCATCCCATGAAATTCATGATGAGGACACAAGGAAGGTGAATAAAGAATAGATAAACTCTAACCTTGGGTTGAATACCAACCACATTCCTAAGATCGATATGAGGAAGTTTGATGGTAAGGACCCTATCACATGGATACTTCAGATGGAGCAATTCTTTGATCTACATAATGTGCCACATACACAAAAGGTACAAATTGCTTCTTTATATTTAGAACCCAATTAATTTGTATGGTATAGATGGTTTTTTTCTCGCAAATCACTTGTCACTTGGACAATTTTCACGAAAGAAATGATAGCACACTATGAGGATACAATGAGCAATACCTTCTTTAGCCAATTGATAAATCTCAAGCAAAAGGGTTCAATTACAGAGCACATTGCGAACTTCCAAAGATTGAATATAAAGTTAATAGATATTCCAGATGAGCACTTGATTGATGTATTCATAGGAACTTTAAGAGATAACATTCAACATGAGGTTCGCCTTTGGGAACCCAAATCATTGGAGAATGCATTTAGGGTGGCAAGAAATGTTGAAAGTAAAAATATG
>ML794227.1:148131-185367 GCA_009831015.1 Picea engelmannii | reverse complement strand
CTGGACATTTTTGGACATAATTATTTTCTTGTTTGGGTACTCAATTGGCTCATAGCTCATCCTATCATCCTCAATCTGATGGACAAACTGAGATAGTGAACAAATGTCTAGAAGGATACCTTCGTTGCTTTGTCTCTGATAAATAAACACAATGGTTCAAATGGTTACCCTTGCTAGAATGGTGGTATAACACTTCCTTTCATACTGCAACAAAAATGACAGCATTTATGGCACTCTATGGATACCACCCTCCTTCCATCACTTCTTCTCTAAAATAAAAATCTAAGGTTCAAGCAGTGGAAGATCACATCGAGCATCAACAACAAGTTCTCCAAATCTTAAAGGACAACCTGACCATGGCACAGAATCGCATGAAACAACAAGCAGATCAACATCGTAGTGAAAGAAATTTTGAAGTAGGGGATTGGGTGTTTTTAAGACTACAATCAAACAAACAAATGTCCCTCAAGCAAGCTAAGAAGGATAATAAATTATCACCAAAGTACTATGGCCCTTATAAGGTGTTGCAAAATATTGGTACTATGGCATACAAATTGGAGTTTCCTGCATCTTCATGAGTACACCCAGTTTTCCATGTTTCATTCTTAAAGAAGGTTATAGGCGACAAGATCCTAGTTCAAACTATATTGCCAAAAATTGACGAGGAAGGAAAAATCATATTGGATCTTGAAGCCATCATTGACACAAGAATTCACCAGCTAAGGAATAGATCCATTTCAGAGTATCTCATTAAATGGAGGAAACTATCGGCTGAAGATTCCACTTGGGAAGATGAGTATTTTATACAGAAGCATACAGAGTTACTCAAGCATTGCAGACAACACTTGTCTTAAGGGGAGGGGCATGTTAAGTCGTAATATTGGCTCATTACCCCTTAATTAGGGAATATTACATTAGTAATGTTATTTTATTTATGTCGTCTTTATTCCATTAGTTGTAATTATACCTCCTACTCTCCTATCTATACCAAGGATACATTTTCAATTGGAATCATGTTGTACTTGAACATTTATGTGGGGTAAAAGGAGGTTTCCCCCTCAAAGAGGCTTATTATCTGAAATTCTCTCTTTTTCAAGACGTTGAGTACTTATTCTGAGGTTTTTCTATGCTATATTGATATTTGGTTCTTAACAACTTATAACTTCTTGTCTTTCTATACTTGACTTTAGGGCTGAACTAGAACTTCTTGTTTCGCAACATCTTTTAGGGGTAAATTCATATTATCATCTCCAAGAGGGCATATCTCCTTAATCGCGAGGAGCCACATGGCATGCCACCTAACATTGGTAACGGCTTGACACGGGCTATCAATCCATGGAGGTTTTGCATGCATTTGAAATGTCCTTCATACTATTTTTCTTCAAACAATTGTGGGACTTCTTTTGTTCTTATTCAAAGCGTCTTCCCATGAGGGTCGTGCTTAAAGCTACACCATAAGGGGACCACTTTGGAGACTCCTTAAATTAAACCCATAGGCTTCTTCATATTGATCACCAATGACTGAATTTGACATCAATGATAACACCATTCAACAATCTTCCCCTTTATCATTGATGGAAACACTCATACTCCCCTTGTCATCGTGCTCCTGATCTTTCTCTCCCCCTTTGACATCAATGGAAAAGGGTAACTCTTCTCTTTGGGGATATTTCCCCTAAACTCATGGCGCTCAATAGTATTTCACCTTCCTTTTCTCTCTTCTTATCCTTTCCTTCCTTGTTATAGTCCTTTGATATTTTTTGTGTGACTTCAATCCTCTTTCTCTCCTCTTTGTCTAGGATGCATATTTTATTTGGTATTCTTGTTGTTGTTGCAACCAATCTTCCTAAGTATTCTTCTTTGATTTCACATCTTCGAGATTCAAACTTAAGATTGTATCCTTGATCACATATTTTACTGACACTAAGGAGATTATGCTTCAAATATTCAACCAGGAATACGTTTGTTTCTTTAACATTTTCACTTCCAAGGCTCACTACACCTTTTCCAAGTATTTTGATAGAGGAGTCATTTCCAAATGAAACATTGCCATTTTTTTTCCTTTCTTTAAGTTGATGAATTTGTTTTGTTCCACGTTCATATGTGTTTAGCATCCACTATCTATGTACCATCTTTCTTCTTTGTTTTCATCAATCAGTGCTAATCACCAATATTCCTTGTGTGGATTCTATTTCCTTTTCCATTCTGTGGTTGGTTTTATAATAGGAGCATCTTCTTTGATATCTCTATAATCTCGTGCTTTGTGACCAAGATTATTGCATTTGTAGCATACAATGTTCTGATCCATCAGTGGATCAAATGGATTGTAATTTTTGTTTACAAATCCATGAGCATTTCCAGATCTACTATTTACATGATTGTCTTTTGGATATCCATAATCATTTATGTTTCTCATATATTTGTTTCTTGCATTGATTTTGCAGTGAATTGCTTTGTGTCCAAAGTTTCCACAAGTATAACAATGATGAAGAAAAATATTCTCATACATTGTAGAAAAGGAATAAAAGGACCTTCCTGGTGTCTCACCCCTTCTGAATTCTGATCTTTTGTTCTAGGTGGAGGTGTCATTTTCCTTATGTTCTTCAACTCCCATTTTTTTTTATTCCACTTCTTAAGGAATTTTCATAGTTTCTAGAATTTCGTTCATCTTCCTTTCTTGTTTTGTCTACGTATGTCATCTTCAAATTGTTGTCAAAGTGTCTTCCCATGAGGTCCATGCTTAAAGCTATGCCATAAAGGGACCACTTTGGAGAATCCTTCAAGTAATCCCATAGGATTCTTCATGTTGATCACCAATGAATGACTTTGACATCAATGACAACACCATTCAACAATATCCCCCTTTTTCATTGATGGAACACTCATACTCCCCATGTCATCGTTCTCTTGATATTTCTCTCCCCCTTTGACATCAATGGAAAAGGGTAACTCTTCTCTTTGGGGCTACTCCCCATGAACTCATGGCGCTCAATAGTATTTCACCTTCCTTTTCTCTCTTCTTATCCTTTCCTTCCTTGTTATAGTCCTTGAAGATTTTTTGTGTGACTTAACTCCTCTTTTTCTAGGATGTATATGTTATTTGCTATTCTTGTTGTTGTTGCAACCAATCTTCTTGAGTCTTCTTCTCTGATTTCACATATTTGGGAGTCAAACTTAAGATTGTATCCTTGATCACATATTTTACTCACACTAAGGAGATTATGCTTCAAATCTTCAATCAAGAAGACATTTGTTTCTTTAACATTTTCACTTCCACTGCTAACTACACCTTTTCCAAGTATTTTGATAGTGGAGTCATTTCCAGATGCAACACTGCCATTTTTTTCCTTTCTTTAAGCTAATGAATTTGTTTTGGTCCCCAGTCATGTGTGTTGAGCATCCACTATTTATGTACTATTTGATTTCATTATTTTAAACAATCAGTTCTAGTTGACAATCTTCATTGTTTGGATTCTCTTTCTTTTTCCATACCGTGGTTGGTTTTATCATAGGAGAAAATTCTTTTGTATATCTGCAATCTTATGCTTTGTGACCATGATTAATGCATTTGTAGCATATTTTTTTTTGATCCATCAATGGATCAAATGGATTTTATTTTTTGTTGACAAATCCATGAGCATTTCTGGATCTACTATTTACATGATTGTCCTTTCGATATCCATTATCATTTATGTTTCTCATATAGTTGTTTCTTGCATTGATTTTGTAGAGAATTTCTTTGTGTCCAAATTTTTTGCAAGTATAACAATGACCAAGAAAAGTATTCTCATAACTAGTAGAAAATGACCTTCTTGGTGTCTCACCCCTTCAAAATTATGATATTTTGTTCTAGCTGGAGGTGTCATGTTCATGTTGTTCTTCAACCCCCATTTGCTTGTTGATTCCACTTCTTAAGGCATTTGAATAGTTTCTATAATTTCCTTCATCTTCCTTGTTTGTTTTGTTTGTGTATGTCTTCTTCAAACAATTGTCATATCCAAGTCTTTTCTTATCGATAGGTGATCTCTGTTTGCTAATAATTTCATCTAAGTTTTCAATACTTCTTTCAAATTTCTTCAAATTTTCTGTTGTCAACATCATCTCTTTTCTTGTGTGATCCAATTCTTCTTTGAATTTCTCATAATCTTTGAATTTCTCTTTCAAGCTAATAGTTGTATTTTCAAGCTCATGATTCTCTTCTTCACAATTTTTCAATTCGTCTTTTAACTCTCTATTTATGTTTCTAAGCTTGATATTTTCTTCTTTAGCATGCTTCATTTTTTCAAGATTATCTTCATCTTCCTGTTCACTTTTTGTGATGTCTTTGCTTCCCTAGAAACATTATGTGCTTGTTTCTTCGGCTTTTGCATCTGACACTTCTTCATAATTTATTTCATCTGTTTCAGAATTTTTGTAGTCATCATTTTGAGTTTCTTGAGTTATGAAGAGAACTTCCCTTACATCCCTTTCTTCTCCATCACTTTCATCTGAAGAACTGATGTCCTCCTTGAAGTGAAGAATCTTTTTCTTGTGGAATCTTTTATTTTCTTCCAAAGGAAATTTCTTAGCATAGTTTCCTATTCTACCGCAATTGAATCATTTAAAAGGTAACTTACCTTTATATTTATCGGTTCCCCTCTTGAGCCTCCTTACAAAATTTTCTTCTTCTTCATCTGATTCATTGTATGGTCTTTCTTCTACCTTGTGTTCTTTGTTCCTTGTTTTCTTCATGGATTTAAAAGCTTCTTCTCTATTTGGCTATCCATTTTTTGTATATGTTCTCATTTCATATGCTATGAGGGTCCCATGTAGTTCATCCATCGTCATTTTGGTAAAATCCCTAGTTTCTTCAATGGTCGAGACCTTGTCATCATATCTCAAAGGAAGTGATATCAACACTTTCTGTACAACCAAGTGTTCTTTGAATTCTTCTCCTAATCCTCTGATGGCATTGACAATCTCATCTACTTTGAGTAAATAAGTTGCAATATCTTCTTTTTCATTCATTTTGATATTTTCAAACTATGCTTTGTGTCGTTGAAGCTTGACCTACTTAACTTTCGAATGCCTTCATAAATATTTTTAAGTTTATCCAATACCTCTTTAGTTGTGTTTAAACTCATTACCTTGCTAGAAATAGTTGGTGTCAATCCACTTATGATAACGTTCCTAGCCTTTGAATTACATCTCATCGATTTCTTCTCATTTGGACCGATTGGAGTATTTTTTGGAACTCTGTAGCCATTGAAAAGTAAGAGCTAGATATACACTCCTAAAGTTTTAAAGCAAGTTTACATTTTGTTTCTCCATTATGCATAATTGTTTCCATCAAATGGTGGAATCCCATTTGGAATGTGGCCTTCCATTTTTTCTCACGATCTTCCTTCCAGTGATTAGATTGTTCTGAAGGTAATCTAATATGATACCAATTGTTGATACTGAGAGGGGGGGTGAATTAGTATCAAGTAAAATTTAGCACCTTTTAAAACTTTAACTAATTAGATAAACCTATTCCAATATACAATAAAGAGAAGAAGAAGAAATACACAGTGCACAACACATTTACGTGGAAATCCACATTTGTTTTTATTATATAATAACAAGATTACATTAAAGGGAAGATACAACTTCCAAGATTTTATATCTCCAACTGGAAGGAGGCTTCAACCCCCTAATTTACAGGCTCCAACCTGAAGGAAGCTACAACTCCCTAGATTTTCCATCTTCAACTAGAAGGAGGCTCCAACCCCTTTTTCGTGCCCCTTCCTTCCACCCTCAAATATGTGTGTGTGTGTGTGTCTAAAAGAATCAACCTGGGATAAACTCGTCATATTCATGTTCCAATCCCTCTTGTAACATTCATAGATTTGATCTAAATGGATTGTTACAAACCCCTATCATAGACATCCTCACGGGACATTACTAGGCAGTCTAGTGGTGCCTCACGGGTCAAGTATGTGTTTTCTAGTGGGGCCTGATGAGACAAGAGTGTTCAACTAGAAAGGATTGTCCAGTGGTGCCTTGCAAGACAAGTATGTTCAGCCATACAGAACTTCTCCAAAACCTAATATACGATATCAACCTTCCTCAACTTCGTAAGCTCCTTATTCTCCTTGATCCTTCGTTACCGAACTTGTGTTGAGATATCACTTGCTTGAATGATCATAATTAAAGGTTATTAATGTGTATTTATACCCTTCCAATTGCTTCCTTTACTTAGCTTTAGGGCCGACCTATAACTTTTTTTCTTCCTTTACTTAGCTTTAGGGTTGACCTATAACTTCTTGTTTTGCAACATCTTTTAGGGGTAAACTCACATGATCATCTTCAAGAGGGAATATGTCATCAATCGTGAGGATCCACATGGCGTGCCACCTAATGTTGGAAATAAGTTGACGTGGGCTATCAATCCATGGAGGATTTGCATGCATTTGAAATGTCCTTCATACTATTTTTCTTCAAACAATTGTGGGACATATTGTGGTCTTATTCAAAGCGTCTTCCCATGAGGGCCATGCTTAAAGCTATGCCATAAGGGGACCACTTTGGAGACTCCTTCAAGTAAACCCATAGGATTCTTCATGTTGATCACCAATAACTGAATTTGACATCAATGAAAACACCATTCAACAATCTCCCCCTTTGTCATTGATGGAAACACTCATATTCCCCCTATCATCATGCTCATGATATTTATCTGCCCCTTTGACATCAATGAGAAAGGGTAATTCTTCTCTTTGGGGCTACTCCCCCTAAACACATGGCGCTCAATAGTATTTCACCTTCCTTTTCTCTCTTCTTAACCTTTCCTTCCTTGTTATAGTCCTTGGATATTTTTTGTGTGACTTCAATCCTCTTTTTCTCCTCTTTATCTAGGATGTATATGTTATTTGGTATTATTTTTGTTGTTGCAACCAATCTTCCTGAGTCTTCTTCTCTAATTTCACATATTCAAGAGTCAAACTTAAGATTGTGTCCTTGATCACATATTTTACTAACACTAAGGGGATTATGATTCAAATCTTCAACCAGGAAGAAATTTGTTTCTTTAACATTTTCACTCCCAAGGCTCACTACACCTTTTCCAAGTATTTTGACAGAGGATTCATTTATAAATGAAACACTGCCATTTTTTCCTTTCTTTAAGTTTATGAATTTGTTTTATTCCTTGATCATGTGTGTTGAGCATCCAGTGTCTATGTACCATTTTTCTTCTTTGTTTTCAACAATCAACGCTAATCGACAATATTCTTTGTTTTGATTATATTTCCTTTTCCATATTGTGGTTGGTTTTATGATAGGAACATCTTCTTTCATATCTTTGCAATCTCGTGCTTTGTGACCAAGATTATTGCATTTGTAGCATACACTGTTATGATCCATCAATGGATCAAATGGATTGTAATTTTTGTTGAAAAATCCATGAGCATTTATAGATCTACTATTTAGATGATTGTCCTTTGGATATCCACAATCATTTTTGTGTCTCATATAGTTCTTTATTGCATTTATTTTGCAGTGAATTTCTTTGTGTCCAAAGTTTCCACAAGTATAAAAATGACCAAGAAAAATGTTCTCATACCTTGTAGAAAAGGAATAAAAGGACCTTCTTGGTGTCTCACCCATTTTGAATTCCGATCTTTTGTTCTAGCTGGAGGTGTCATTTTCCCGATGTTCTTCAACTCCCATTTGTTTGTTGATTCCATTTCTTAAGTAATTTTCACAGTTTCTAGAATTTCCTTCATCTTCCTTTTCTATTTTTTCTATGTCCTTCGTCTTCAAACAATTGTCATATCCAAGTCCCGTCTTATCGGTGGGTGATCTATGTTCGCTGAGCATTTCATCTAAATTTTCAATACTTCTTTCAAATTTCTTCAACTTTTCTGTTGTCAACATCAACTCTTTTCTTGAGTGATCTAATTATTCTTTTAATTTCTCATAATATTCTAATTGCTCCTTCAAGCTGTTAATTGTCTTTTCAAAATCATGATTATATTCTTAAAAAAAAATTGATTTGTCTTTTAACTCTCTATTTATGTTTATGAGTTTGATATTTTCTTCTTCAACATGCTTCAATTTTTCAAGATTCTCTTCATATTATTTTTCACTTTCTATGATGTCTTTGCTTCAAAAGAAATATTCTATGTTTGTGTCTTCGCTTTCGACATCTAACTCTTCTTCTGAATTGGTTTCATTTGTTTCATAATTTTTTTGGTCATTGTTTTTGTTAGACAACACATGTATTCCAACAGAGGACAAACACCTTCAATAACCACTCACACAACCAGATCAAAGATCAACACACCAATATGTTGACATGGTAAAACCCTATGGGGAAGCATCCACAGAACTAGCCAACACGATCCCTTGGAGAAAGTTATTAATGCAAAAGAAAAATATTACAAAGATATTTTACAAGAGAGTTTCTCACAATCGATCATCAGCAAATGATCCTCCATTATATTTAAATAGAGATCATGGGCCAATTGGGAATTAAACAACAAATCAATGTAGCCATTAATATCGAGGAGAATATGAACTATCGGATCACTCTATGTCAGGAACATATTGTGACTGTCATATTGCCTAACTACAAATGCATACTAATGCATACTAAAGAAACACACTAAGAAACACAATTTTACCCAATGACACATTAGGCCAAGTAGATCTTAACTAAATCCTAAGTGTCTAAATATCCTAACATCCCCCCTTGAGAACAAATTGGGAGAGGATTGAAGGATTTACAAAAGTGACACAATAGGCGAAGGAAGGAGTTATTAGAGTCTATCCCCCCTTAATTACAACTTCCTGAACTCCTAACATAGATCGAAGTTTGGAAAACTTCACTTCTATAAGAGAATTTGTGAAAATGTTTGCAACTTGATCTTATGTAGGGAAAAATAGCACTTCAATAACTTGATCATGAATGAGCTTTTTAATGAAGTGCATGTGTAGCTTGATTTGTTTGTTGCACTGATGTTGAACTAGATCTTTGGCGATCTTGATGGAACTTTTATTTTCACACCAAAGGCTACTCGGATGTTGCCACTAGAAACCAAAATTTGAAAGGATCTCTCGAAGCCACAAGGCTTCCTGACTTGCATTTATCCTTGCTTGGTACTCTTCTTACACTGAATAAAGTGAAATATTCTAATGTTTCTTATAGGCCCAAGTGACAAGTCCTAAACCAAGCATGAAAACATAACCTGCACTAGACTTCCGATCATCAGGGTCGTCAACCCAATCTGAATCAGTGAAACCAACCAATAAAGGAGTCCCTCCTGAACTGTAATGTATCTTGAACTGAATTGTACCCTGGACATACCGAAGTATCATTTTAGTTTCTTTCCAATGGATTTCATGGGGTGTTTGCATATGTCGGGCAACAAGACCAATAGAAAAGGAAAGATCAAGACGAGTATGAGTCAAGTATAAGAGGATACCAACTAACTGACGGTACAAAGTGGCATCAACTTTGGGAGAAGTACAGGTGGAAGCAAGCTTGACTCCAAACTGGAAGGGAGAAGGGTCAGTTTTCAATCTTCTATGTGGAAACGATGAAGAAGGTCACAAGCATACTTAGACCGGGAAATAAAATTTCCTTCATTAGTTTGCAAAACTTGGAAGAAAAGGAAATAATGCAAAAATCCTAAGTCTGTCATTTCAATTTTCTTCTTAAGGTTTGTTTTCACATGGTTTAAAATTTTTTACTCACTACCAGTAAGGATAAGGTCGTCAACATAAAGAACATGGATTATGAGATGGATTCCTACTTTCTTAGTATATATATTAGAATCATAGTGGCATCTAGAAAATATGGTATCAATAAGAAAGTTGTCCATTTTAGCATACCAAGATGGGGGAGCTTGCTTAAGGCCATAAATAGATTTCTTAAGGTGAAAAACAAGGCTAGAGTCATTATGGACATAACCAGGAGGTTGTTCCATGTATATTTCTTCTTGCAAATCCCAATGCAAGAAGGTCCATTTAACATCCATCTAATGAACCTCCCATTTATGTGAGGCAACAAGGGAAAGAAAAAGGCAGATGGAATTCATTTTGGCTACAAGGGAAAATGTTTCATTATAGTCAATTCCTTTAACTTGGGAAAATCCTTTGGAAAATAATTGAGTCTTGTGTCTTTCAACACTTCCATCTAATGCATACTTAGTTCTGTAGACCCATTTACATCTCACAATTTTTCTTCCTTTCAGAAGAGGTACAAGATCCCAATTATCATTTTCCATTAAAGAACGATACTCTTCATTCATTATTGTATCCCAATCTGGATGACTTGAATCTTCTACAAATGTCTTTGGATCATGAGTCTCTGACACTTGAGCCAAAAGATAAGAGGCTCGCTAGAACTGTGAATGTATCTGACACTGATTTCAAGTATCACCGACAAGATCATCAATTGCTTCTCATTTTGAACGGACCCATCTAGAAAGCAGTGGTGTTGGTGTTGGTTTAGGTTTAATGGAATCATATGGAGGAAAGTGAGTAGGTGGAGGTGGATTTTCATTTTCATTTTCATCATCTAAAGAAGAAAATAGAATGGGAACAGAAGAAGGCATAAAAGTCGAAGATGACTTGCAGGACAAAGAAGGCACAATCAACAAATTAGGCTCGTGGGCCAAGATATTTTCATCAAATTTAACATCTCTTATAATAATAATTTCATTATAATGTGGTTGAATAAGTCTGTAACCTTTTACATCTTCAGAATAACCAACAAATATGCACTTCTCACTTTTAGGATGCAATTCTTTCCTTTTTGCATCAGGAATGTGAGCCCATGCTATACTTCAAAATACACGGAAGTGACTTACATCAGGTTTAATTTTAGTCCATGCTCCTTCCGGTGTTATATTTTTAAGAGCCTTTGTGGAAGTGTGATTTACTATGTAATTTGCATAGCTGATGGCTTCCTCCCAATACTTTAGACTTAATCCCTTAGATTGGATCATACAATTAGCCATTTCTTTTAATGTGTGGTTCTTTCTCTTAGAAACACCATTTTGTTGTGGTGTATATGGAACAATGTGTTGCAGTTGGATGCCCTGTGTAGTGCAGTAACTTGTAAAATCATTTTTCACATATTTTCCTTCATTATATATTCTTAACCTTTGAATTTGATGTCCAAATTTTTTTTCTACAAGGTAGGCCAAAAACTTATCAAAACTTCACCCTTAAGTTTTATGAAGTAAACCCAAGTACGTCTCGAAAAATCATCAATGAAAGTTAACAAATACTTGCACCAAGAAAAAGAAGGAGAAGAAAGTTGACCACACAAGTCACTATGAACAAGATGCAAAGGGCTCGAGGTGTGCAAAGAGGCACATTTTTCAAAACAATTTCGATGATGTTTGTCGAGAACAAAATCGAAAAAACACCATATCTGCATGAAACAAGAGGAAGACCAGTCACCATCTGTAGATTGCATAGTTTTTGCAATGAATGATAGTTTATATGACCAAAACACTCATGCCAAATTTTTCTCAAGTCATCACTATGAGCAACAAAAAATGATGGAAAAGATGATGACCCAAAGTTGTCAAATTTATACAACCTGGTAATATCATCAACAACTTCAGTTGCAAGAACATGTTGAGGATCTTTGAGATCTTTGATTACAACTTGGTGAGGTGAAAACTCTATGGTTTTACCTTTACCTAAATGAGTGATTTGATATACTGATAGAAGGTTACATGCAAGACTTGGAACACATAATACATCATTAAAATGACCATTATCTACCCATACTATTCTAGTTCCTACAACACTAGGAGATCTATCATCACCATGAACAAATATTTTATTGGTACTACATTAATTTAGAGTGGGAAATATGACTTTCTCCTTAGCCATATGATAAGATGCTCCAGAATCAATAATCCACTCATTAGAACAAGAAGTAGAAGTTGAACTGAAGGAGAATCCAGAAGCAGAAAGTGAATGTCCATGAGAAGAAGAAGTAGAATCAATACTGATGTTGTGCTTCTTCATCATTGCTTCGAAAGCTGTCATCTTCTTGAAACATTTGGACTCATCATGACCATTTTTCCCACAAAATTTGCAATGTCTGTCAGTCTTCTTATTTTTATATTTTTCTCCTTTGTCACCATTAGGAGCTGAAGTTATCTGAGTGGGTATGGGACCCTTGTTTTTATTTTTGTTGTGGCAAGGATGTTGTTTCTTGGGATTCTTTGGTTTATCTTTATGTTGGGCTACTAAGGATTTGTTGGAGGTACTTGCAGTGTTGATCACTCCAAGTTGTATAAGATTATCTTGCTCTCTAATCAAAGCATCACAAAAGGAATCAAGAGTGGGTTTTTGATAAGATTTCCGTAGAGTCTCTCTCATGGCATAAAAGGTAGATACAAACATAGAATATGCACTAGCTAGCTTAGAAAGAATAATATAGATGCAATGCTCTTCCTCCAAATTTATGTTACACTCCTCACATAAAATTCTAAGTTTTTTAAACTTGGATAAATAGTCTTCAATGCAATAAAAATCATTTGGAATTAAAGTCAATATCTTCTTTTCTAATTGATGTGCTCGACTTATATTGTGTGTACCAAACAAAAATTCAAGATTTTCCCAAGCTTCATCAAGGTCATCAATTTCTTGAAGATGGAACCTTAAATTAGGAAAGATGGACATTCTGATCATTCCAAGTGCTTTTTCATTCATATTATCCCATTTGACTTTCTTTTCATCATCAGTGGGTTATTTTTCCTTTCCCAAGGTAAATCGATACATGCCTTTACTTCTTAATAAATCCTCCATATGGGGTTTCCATTGGAAGTAGTTGGTGTTGGTAAGAAAAACATCACTGGAAGAATCCATATTAAATATGCATATATTATGGATTTAAAAACTGAAACTGATGATATGGATGGAAAGATCTTGAAAAATTAGGCGTTTTTAAAAAAATGGCACTAAAAACAGACTTCGGATGTGAAAGTTATGCCCTTTAAAACAAAAACATAAATGATAACCAAAAATCCATGTGGAAAATAGAATTTGGTCCACGTGGTGATACCCCTCCAAATAACCTCACATTTACAAATAATTTCCTTTATGAAGTGACCCACTTTTATAAAAAGAAGCAGGGATCACTTCTACAATGAAGTTACTTTATAAAAGAAAGTTGTGTGAAAAATAAATAACTTTAAAATAAAATATTGAAGCTACTTATAGTGATTCACTTTTATACTTGAAGTGAAATACACTTTACAATGGATGCATAAACTTAAAAAAAAAAATAACAAAAAAAAAAGACTTGAACTCAAGACCTCTTACTTAATAAGACAACTTTTAACCAAGTGAGCTAGAAAAACATATTATATTGTTTAGAAGGAGGTTGTTGTTGTTGTTGTTATTGAAGATATACTTGGAGAGCGTGCTCATAAAAAAATATTTTCACTCAAGAAATAATTTTTTCTTCTCAATGACAACAAGGGTTAGATCTCGGTTAGCTTACCCGGAAAATTCACATTTTCCTATCTTTTTCTTATTTTACAAGATCGCACAAGGAACGAGGAAAAGAGAATATGTAGATAAAAAGAGTAGCAACACGGAAAAAAAGTATAAAACTGAAATAATACTCTAAAAAAATAAAAATGGCGTATCCAGGATTTATACCTTCAGATCTGACTGAAATGGTTGTATCTTGGGAAAATAGAAACCTTTTCAAGTGAAACAAAAAAAATTCCTAACTAAAACGAGTGCTTTGGATGCAATGGAATAGTCCACTCAGCCCATAAGTGTATGGAAATGGAAGAAACTAGAGATGATTCAACTCGACCTCACGATCTTGATCTACAATGGGAGCAAGTCTTCAAACAAGCTTTGATACCATGTTAGACAACACATGTATTCCAACATAGGAAGAACACCTTCAATAACCACTCACACAAATAGATCAAAAAACAACACACCGATATTTTGACGTTGTAAAACACCTACAGGTAAACATCCACGGCCCCAACCAACGCAGCCACTTGGAACAATTTATTAATGCAATAGAACAATATTACAAAGAGAGTTTACAAGAGAGTTTCTCACAATCGATCATCAATAAATGACCCTCCATGATCTTTAAATAGATATCATGGAACAATCAGGTGTTAGGCCATAGATCAATGTAGCCGTTAAGATCGAGGAGTATATGAACCGTCAGATCACTCTATGTCAGGAACACATCGTGACCGTCAGATTTCCTAACTAGAAATGCATACTAAAGAAACACACTAAGAAACACACTTTTACCTAACAACACATTAGAATAATTAGATCTTAACTAACTCCTAAGTGTCTAAATATCCTAACAATTTTGAGTTTCTTGAGTTATGAAGAGAACTTCCCTTACATCCCTTTCTTCTCCGTCTCTTTCATTTGAAGAATTGATGTCCTCCTTGGAGTAAAGACTCTTTTTTTGTGGAAGCTTTAATTTTCTTCAAAAGGACATTTCTTATTATAATGTCATATTCTACCACAATTGAAGCATTTAAAAGGTAACTTACCTTTATATTTGTTGGTTCCCCTCTTGATCCTCCTTACGAAATGTGCATCTTCTTCATTTGATTCATCACCTAGTCTTTCTTCTACCTTATGTTCTTTGTTCCTTGTTTTCTTCATGGATTTAAAAGTTTCTTCTCTATTTGGTTGTCCATTTTTTGTATCTGTTCTCATTTCTTATGCTATGAGGGTCCCATGTAGTTCATCCATTGTCATTTTGGTCAAATCCCTAGTTTCTTCAATGGCTGAAACCTTAGAATCATATCTCAAATGAAGTGATCTCAACACTTCTTGTACAACCAAGGGTTCTTTGACTTATTCTCCTAATCCTTTGATGGCATTGACAATCTCATCTACTTAGAGTAAATAAGTTGTGATATCTTATTTTTCATCCATTTTCATATTTTCAAACTGTGTTATGTGTCGTTGAAGCTTGACTTGCTTGAATTTTGGATTTCCTTCATAAATATTTTTAAGTTTATCCCATACCTCTTTAGTTGTGATTCAACTCATCACCTTTCTAGAAATAATTGATTTCAATCCACTTATGATAGCATGCCTATCCTTTGAATTATATCTCATCGATTTCTTCTCATCTGGATCGGTTGGAGTATTTTTGGAAATTTCAATCCATTGACAACTGAGAGCTAGATATCCACTCATATAGTTGTTAAATAAGTTTTCATTTTGTTTCTCCAGTATGCATAATTGTTTCCATCAAATGGTGGAATCCCATTTGGAATGTGGCCTTTCATTTTTTCTCATAATCTTCCTTCTAGTGATTAGACTATTCTAAAGTTAACCTGCTTTGATACCAATTGTTGATACTGAGAAGGGGGGGTGAATCAATATCAAGTAAAATTTAACACCTTTTAAAACTTTAACTAATCAGATAAATGTATACCAATATACAATAAAGAGAAGAAGAAGAATTACACAGTGCACAATAGATTTACATGGAATTTTTTTCTTATATAATAACAAGATTACATTCAAGGGAAGATACAACTTCCAATATTTTTCATCTCCAACTATAAGGAGGCTTCAACCCCCTAATTTACAAGCTCCAATCTAAAGGAAGCTACAACTCCCTAGATTTTCCAGCTTCAACTAGAAGGAGGCTCCAACCCCCTTTTCTTGCCCCTTCCTTCCACCCTCATATATATATATATATATATATATATAAGAATCAACTTGGAATCAACCTGTCACAATCATGTTCCAATCCCTCCTATAACCTTCATAGATCTGATCTGAATGGCATGTTGCAAACCCTAGTCACATAAAATCCTCACAGGACAATATTGGTCAGTCTAGCGGTGCCTCGCGGGTCAAGTATGTGTTGTTGAGTGGGGCTCGTGAGACAAGAGTGTTCAACCAATGAGGATTTTCTAGTGGTGCCTCGTGATACAAGCATGTTCAACCAGCGAGGACTTCTCCAAACCCTAATACATGAGATCAAACCTTCCTCAACTTCGCGAGCTCCTTATCCTCCTTGATCCTTCACTAACAAGCATGTGTTGAGAGATCACTTGCTTGAATGATCATAATGAGAGGTTCTTAATGTGTATTTATACCCTTCCAAGTGATTCCTTTACTTAACTTTAGGGACAACCTATAACTTCTTGTCTTCCTTTACTTAACTTTAGGGCTGATCTATAACTTCTTGTTTTGCAACATCTTTTAGGGGTAAATTCACATGATCATCTCCAACAGGGCATATCTACTCAATCGTGAGGAGCCACATGGTGTTCCACCTACCATTGTAAATGTCTTGACAAGCGCTATCAATCCATGGAGGTTTTGTATGCATTTACAATGTCCTTCATACTCTTTTTCTTCAAACAACTATAGGGCTTATTGTGGTCTTCTTCAAAGCGTCTTCCTATGAGGGCCATGCTTAAAGCTATTCCATAAGGGGACCACTTTGGAGACTCCTTAAAATAAACCTATAGGCTTCTTCATGATGATCACCAATGACTGACTTTGACATCAATGACAACACCATTCAACAAGGGACACAAAGGTATGATAATTTTGTTTTTTTAAACACCAAACCAAAAAATCATTTCTACCATTGAATCATTGCTTCATACCCATACAAGCACTAATGATCACTTTATCCCTATGGATACCCTATTTATAGATGATATTGGATTGCTATATTTATCGATTCCTCTGCTTCCACTTTGGACATGTGTTTCTTTTGGAATTTTACAAATCATACCATTTTTTTCTTCTTTTCTATACACAAAAACCAAGGTTCCTCAATGAAGAAGATACAATGTAAATTCCATTTTTGATGGATTAAAAAGTAAAATTAAACTTTAATTTATTTCCTTGTTTTGTGAATTCTTCTTAAAAAAAAAAAAATTCCACAAGGGCATACATAGTGTTCATCTTTCATCATTCATTATTCATTAGTGATTTTACAGGATGCACCTTTTAGCAATGCTCCTATACATTATAATATGATTGTATTAATTTGTATTTAATGATTTGGAATTTCCTATGCTATCCAGTGTGAAAATTGATGTCCAAATGCCATGTTTAAATTTTTCAAGTAATTTAGACCTACTAGATATCCTTTGAAACAAATTCAAACGGTGGTGGTACACATAGACATGTAACAACATCGTTATTCCCTGAATTGACTTACGATGCTTATCTAGGATGAACCATTTAGTGGTGTGTCTTACCTTTTCATTGCATCTTTATGTTATAAGATTTTGTTAATGAATCCTCACACTATCCAATCCTTTAATGGATGTATTGACACACTGTTAGTGGTACTTGAATTAAGTTAGATGCACCATGTGTTCTTCGAAATAAATTTGAAATGACTCTAGTGGGTACATATATAGATAAATTCATTATGGTTGTATGCATTGAATCACGATATTTATACAAGATGCATTGTTTTCTAAATTTGTAGTGCATCGATATGTTAAAAGTTTTTTGGCAGTGCTTTTCCTACACTCTTTTATGTGCTAACTAATGTACATGTGTGAACAACACCAAAGGCTAGTGGTGTGTGAACTAATTAATTAGAGCATCATTAGTGGCGAATTATTATAATTTGGGATAATAAAGCAAGCAATGGTGATGCTCTCTATCATTTGTGGTGATTTATATTATGTAGAGAACCACATTTGAATTGCATATTTAATTAACCATACCATTGTTATTTTTTAAACACTTTCATCTTGGATTTATATATTTTAATAAACTTTTTATTTGAACCAAGCATGGGCACTATATATGAATTATTTAATTTTTTGGTCTTGGTAGGCATACGAGAGGGATTCATTGAGGGATTCATTGGTACATATGTTTCTTTAAGTGGAAAATTCAGTATATGGAGTAGAAATTCATTATGTTTGGAGATATGTTTTATGTATATGTGATTCAATGATTCATAGACTTATTTAAATTTGAATTTATTGTGTGTCGGGATTGGTTTCTATGTTGGAATTGAAGTTCCATGTGATCATGCAACATTTTATATGTAAAACTATAAAGATCTCTTAAACAAAGTATACATAGAAATTAAATGTACTATAGTCATTTCTTGTTTTATAACCTATGGGTTATGGACCCACCACGGTCTCATTGCACCATTCTAATTTTTCCATGGCATATCAAATTTCAATTCACCTACAAATCCTGAGATATTTCATTACCCTAGATACAAATTTCTCAACACGTGTGAAATATATTCTTTATTCTTTCGATCAATTTGTGTTTGTATTATAATTAATATTAAATTGCACTAGAAACTCAACTAGTACCCCACATTTGAAAACTTGCTCAAATTTATCATACTTGCAATATAAAACACAAAACCATGAATTCATGTATCATTTAACCTAGTCAACAACATGATTGAAAATATTGGCTATGAAAAAAATGTTAGAAAATAATTAGTATAATTCAACCACAATTCCATGCATCCTTATGATTGATCACATCTTTAGGATGATATCTCATATCTCTCATTCTTCCATTCCTACCAAACTTCTTCTAAATCACTCTCAAAAGAATGGATACTCCTCCAACTTACTTACTGAGACATTTTTTTTTGGATTAATATAATTTGTTCTCTTACTAGAAGTCATATGATAATCTAGTCCAATACATCCTTTTCCATCACATCATCTGTAGGTTTAATATACCTTGGTTTTTGATAGGGGTCTAAAGGTTGAATAACCCTAGTACCATTAGCTTCAAATCTCATTGTTTCCTTTTTCAAACCAATGATGGCATAATTGTCAAAATCCCAATCAATGCCTAATAGGGATAGATAAGGGTCCTTCACATCTAGAACCCGAATTACCTCAAAATCAACAATGGTCCTTACACTAGCTAAATCCACTTTTGGATTCTCTAATCAACCAATAGGGAAGATTCTATATTAATTGGCCATATGCAATTGTATAGGTGAGTAATCCAATCTAGGTCTCTCCACAACCTCCCATGATTTCTTAGAAAGAATGTTGAAATCATATCCTAGATCTATCATCACATCCCTAATAATATAACCATCTATCTAGGCATCCAATATGAATTCTTTCCTAGTTCTTTTTTTTTTCTCCTAACTCTATAAGAGTGCCTCTCTGGGAGATTAGTTGCAATGTAATCTTCTTCCTCCTCCCCAACTTTAGTAAGCCTCTTCAAGGTGGTGTGCAACTTCCTAGTTAATTGTTCATCATCCAGAATATCAAAAAATAGTTGAAACCAAATACTGATAACCTTATTATATTTACCTTGAGATATTTCATATAGTTGTGTTCCACAACTTGGATAAAGGTGTATCGATCCAAAACCTTGTTCCTTCTAAATTTCCACAATTGTTGGAGTTACTAGTATAGATATATTTTAAAACATTTCCAACACATATTTAAAAATTCCTTTTGTTGCACAAGATCAAACTTAGGCTCATTAGGGCCTACTTTCTGAATTTGAGGATGTCCCAACTAATACATATCAACACCAGTTCTAGCTCCACATATAGCTCCACCTATAGTGACAAAATTAATAATTTGACTAGCTTCACCCATACTAGGTTGAGGTTCTAGATTGATCAAATTTGTTCCTATGTATCTGTTTTGGTCTTCCCATTTTGCAATCAAGTTAGGACACTCTTCAATATCACAAAAAAGTATTAAAAACTCACAATAGAGGGTATTAGGCATTAATGAATATGTATACAAAATGGGATAGTATCATGGAGGATGTTTATACGTCCTACAAATCTCATAGAAATCACCCATATGTGGGTTTTGAACATTCGAGGAAGCATGGTACAATGTAGGATTATGAAAAGTGGCAATGGTTCCAACTTGTGCAACTCAATCAGTAGGTTGTTCTTGAAAAGGTGTTGTAGGGGGGTTGGGAACAACACCTCCTTGCAATCTTAAACACTCTTAATCCATATGTCCTTCTACATGGCATCTGATATACCATAATTCTTCCCTGCCAACCTTAGGTAATGTCAACTCTTGGATCTTCTCTGTTAATGCATCAATTTGATTCTAGAATTGAAAGAGATCTAGATTCGCTCCAAAGGACACCATCTTAGAACTACTCAAATATCCAATCATGGATTCGATCCTCATAGCATGCTCAAAATCATCTCTAGGATTCATAATCTTTTGTTGCATTAGGAGGACTCATGTCAAAGGAAAAAACCCACAAATGGACCATTCCTTATGATGGGTGTCATGAATATGAAACAAGAGTCTACCCATCAAGTCATGAAACTTATGAGCATACTCCCATGCACACTCACCATCCCTTTGATTAATCTTGTTCATCTCTGCAATGCCTTGTTGCTCTGATCTAGGTAACTGAAATTTAGAGATAAATTGTTTCTTTACCTTGGGTAAAGTAGGAGCTAACCCTCCTAGTGGATTCATCTTAGTATGTTTTACTCCTAACTCAATGGTGAGAATGAAAGGAGTATCTCCCATGAGTTATCTAGAATTCTAAGGACAAGGAATATATGTTGAATACAATCATAAGTTTCTTTATGACATCATTTTGTAGTCCAAAGGGATTATTGGGTTTCTACTTCATCCTGGCTATCATTCTTGGGCTGACCCATGTTTCGGTCCTGATTTGGTTTCCAACAAAACCCTCCTTAAAACTATTGACCCTCTTGGTAACCCAGAAGGCAACACAATGCATAGGATGCACTCCACAGTCTCACCCGATATAGTTCTTAGGGGTGGCTTCAACGCTCAGGTGCTTGCAGCCTAGGAATGAGTGGGGATCTGTCAATGCAGCCTCTATGGTCTTCATCCTATTACTAGCTCATACATATAAATTTATTATATTGTTATTCTTACTCATGCATGCAAAATATCATATCTAACTAATTCATTCATTCATTTATCTAACATCTAATCATCGACATCAAAGAAGATACATAACATCCAGTCACATAACACAGGGTCTACCGTGGTTCACCTCTCCTGGAATATGTCCACAAAGATTTGGATATTTTTCTCTTTTATTATCTCTGGTTCAAAACTATAGTGCCTCGTGCATTACAACCCTTCCTCAAAACAGGTCGATCAGGGATGATTTTAAGGATGGAAATTTATTTTACAATGTAGAAACCTTGGCAAATCTTACTAATCCTTCATATGCCAACTATAAATGTTTGGTGATATTTTGTAAAAATATTCAAATTTCTAAGGATTTTATATAGTTTTTATAAACTTTTTGCGATTTTTAAGGTAAAATAATTTTATCCTATAGAATTTGGGTGAATCATTTTTAAAATAGTGAATCTCGTTTTTGGAAAAACCATAGAAAATTATCCCATGAGCGAAATTTAGCCCCTAAAATCATCCATGAGGTCGATATCTTACAATGAGGCGGACTAGATTGCACCAGGATCCTCAGCCTACAATCTAACCCTCAAGATCTACCCCCATCACTCTCCTCAGCTCAACAACTTACAAAATTAGACCGGACTTACAATCGCATTAAGCAACAACAACTACTAACAATGTTCAAAGATGCTATCATCCAACCAACTCCGAACCCCTTACCTAGACCTCCTAGGTACCTCTTTATACATATTTTTGGATTACCAGCCATTGCATTCTCTTACCAAAACCCTAACCCTATCCTGGATAGTTCTTCTTTCATGCGTGCCTCACATGCTTTCCTCTTTTGCATGCACGTCTGTTTTACATGTGCTTCTTTTCCTGAATGAGCGTCTTCCTTACATATGTTGATCCTTTTTCATGCACATCCACCTCCCATGTTGTTCCTTTCCCTCAAATTTGTCCTGCTCCCAACAGGTCCCCAACACTAACATCGTGACTTGTCTCGAGTCATTTCCTAACTCTTGTGTCTTCCACTGCTTGTGCCAATGCTTCGTACATATCTACTATCCATTGGCACTGATCTTGATCTTGGATGCTCTTTGTTGTCATGGCTTCAACCACCTGCGCAGTGACTGGTAGTCTTAAGATCTCGCCCCCCTCCAATCCTATATGTTCGAGGCATGCTTTCGCTGCGTCGATTTCCACGACCAATTGTTCTGCCTTTTCTTGTAGGGGCTCCAATTGTGCCTGTCGTGTGATTTTTTGTGCCTGTACTGCCTTTTCTTCTGCTTGAAGGTTCTTCATTTATGCAGTCATCTTAATCTTCTTTGGCAGTGACATTGTCCTTTTTCGTTGCTTTAAATCTACCATTGTTGCGTGCAATTTATCTTCCTTTCCTTGTAGTTCTTGTAGGCTCCCATATTCTAATATATGGGTCCATAGTTGGCCGCTCTTCTCCAACATTTATGCCACCCTATGTATGCTCTACGCGATGTTTTCTATAGAACTTGTCATGTCTTTATCTCTTTGTGCTCGAACTGCTGGGGGAGTCGTAGGTACTGCGCGCTCCTCCAGTTCCTTTATCTACTCTTTATATTTTTGTAGAGTCTGTGCTATCTTCATTATCTTCTCCTCTGAAGATGCTTCCTCTGATACTGTGTCATCAGAGATAGCTTGAAAAACTGCGTCTATCTGGGTCTCCAATTGGTCCACTTTTTGTTGCGCTATATCTTTCTTCTGCCCTTCCTGGCTGATGGATTCCTTCAATACCATATTTTCTTCCTGCGCTATTTGTAGATTCATCGCGTCAGACTTCTCTCTGGACTGAATCTCGTGCACGACTCTAACCTGTAACTTATACAATGCCTTTGTTGGTATCTTGGACATCGCCAAGTCTAATGTTTTGATATCCTTCATGAGATTCTACACCATTTCCTCATCGATGAACAACATATCTGGTGTTATGATAAGTTAGCACTTCCCTGCACTATGATTTGTATTGTTTCTCCGACAGGTGCTCCTTCTCTTACTGGTGCCGATTTCTCCTTTTGTTGGTGTTCCGCCTTGATCCTTAACTATTCTAGTGTAGTTTTTACCTCATGTACCTGTTCCAAAATTGAAGATCGATGGTTTTATTCATTTTCCCATACTTTTGACAGTCGATCTTATAAGGTTGTCGCTATAATATCTACGTCATCTTCTATCAGTGACGTTTCCATTTGTTTCCTTTGGGCCTTTCTTTCTTCCTGGCACCACTTACTTACTTTGTTGTTCTCTTTCTTTGGGCATCTAGCTATTTAGATGCTTTAGGCATCTATGCATCCATGTCGGTATCTTGCTCAAATTCTTCTTCCATGGTTATATCTTGTGCCTTTTTTTGCACTTCCTTTTCACTCACCTGTCCTTTCGGTCCTCTCGGTGCCTGTTGATCAGTATCTGGACCAAGGGTAAAAAATGAGCCCAAAAATCATAGTGCTCGGAATCGCTTCAAAATGGACAGATGTGTAGGCCTCATCCTCATGAACCCAACGTAACTCGAATGGGTTCAAATGGACACCATTTGAGTGACATATCGCATTTTGTTCATTTTACCAAACAAGCAAAACTTTTGCTGACTGTACAGTCTGTATAGGATGACGTGGCAGGGTACGGACTCACATGTGGCAGATGAGTTGGAAGATGTTGACATGGAAAGTGCTAAGTTGGCAGGACACGTGGGCGAATGAATTTTGGACACGTGGCATTTTTTTTGGAAAATTGGATGGTGCCACATGGCCCAGGCATGGGCTACCATGTGGCAACTTGGTTTATGGTAAAATAATGTGGTGTCCATGGGGGTCGAACCCCAGACCTCCCGTACGGTGGAAATATTTGGCAAAGGTTGGGCTACCACTAAGCCTGCATGTTGGTTCTTATTATAATATAATGGTTCGCTTTATATTTAAAGTCGTTTGTGTTATGTTTTGGCTTGGGGTCTGGGCTGGGGCTTAGCCCCAACCCTCGATTATATTCATGTTAACATATGACCATGCCACACGATTTGCATGGGAGTCTAACAGTTCAAATGGATCTCTCCACACATCGACACTTGTCACTACACACTTGCAAATGGATCCCCCATAGCGCGACACTTGTCACATTATTGGTCGTTGCAATGGGTGCCCACATTTGGCACAGGATGTGGTCACATGGAACCACGCGTCCAACACCTCCACGGTTTGGGGGCTAGTCCCCTAATCGTGCGAAATTTTGGCATGTTTTGTGGAATATTGCATTCATGCTGGGTTTAGGCACATGAAACGCCCAGAAGCCAGGTTACTCACCCAGAGGTGCATTTTGGTGAACCAGAGACAACAAGCTTGAAGGAGAAAACTTGCAAGAGGTCTATCTTCTTCGTTTCTTGGCCAAACTAGGTGCAAAAAAATCCCAGCTAAGGGTTTTTTGGATGTTCTAAATCCATTGGTACATTTAGTAAAGGCATTTGGAGACTTCTATTGCAGGTTTTGCTACATGGAAGTTCCAGAGAGCTCTAAGGAGCCCAGGGCCACCAGTGAAGGAGGCCACATCCAGGGGAGCCAAAGTCCATTTTCAGTGACGGAATAGTCATTCTTGGCTAATTAATATGCTCTAAACTCATTGGAATAGGTTGAAAAGGAACTTGAGGACTTTTACAAGTGTTTTGGTGACAGGGAAGTTTAGGGAAGCTCAAGGCCACCAGTAGAAGAGGTCATGCCCAGATGAGCCATGGTCTGTTTTCAGAGATCTAACAGTCATTTTTGGGGTTTTTGTGTATTCTGAACCCAATGGTACAGTCAGTAAATCCATTGGAGTTGAGAAACATCTTGTAAAAAAAATTAGACAAACTAATCCCAGAGAGCCTAGTCCATTGATGGAGGCTCAAGGAGATGTAGCCCAATTGTGGGTGAACTCCTTTATCATGTTGTTGTTGTGAGTTTGCTGGTTAATATTTGCTGCAATTTATGCTTGATGTTGTACTCTTTAAACAACATAGTTAAGCTTTAAAAAAAATACTTCACACATAAACACCTAAAAGGAGCCTAAACTTGACACATAAATTCTCTTGCACAACTAAGACATTGAGCAAGGTCCTGAAGTTTATTTTAATGGAGTAGAGGGTGCTTTCATAGCAAAACAAGACAGCCCCCTATTTCAGATTAGGTGGTATCAAAGCATATCTTTTCTCATGTGATTGCCATTAATATCTAGATATTTAGCTGTTGGTATTATTGTGCAAGTTTTTTGTTGAAGTTTGATATACCTTGCAAGGATGGAGGAAGGTTCAAATAGTGAGAGTTATCATACATCTTCATTAGCCAATTTATTTGACAAAGAGATGTTGAAGGAGTTTGTAACCATGAGAAATATGGTGCAAGATATGTGGGAAGATAGGAAGGAGAGCTCTTTCCTTCAAGAGCAGTTGATGGCCATGAAGGAGGAGAATCACCAGCTTCTTGAAAAGTTGCATGAGATGGAGACTCAGCTCCATGAGGCAAAGGAAACCCTTACCAAGTACACATGAACATGAGGTATGTAATGCTGGTTTTTCTTCAAATTCCTCTCAAGATGAATGCTTTGGTGTTTTTGAAAATCATACTAGAGGAATAGGGTCCAAGTTATGTTAAAAATGGGCTATGAAGGTAGAGGGTTAGGAAAACATGCACAAGGCATTGTTCATCCTATTGCTATTGAGGAGAGGCCCAAGCATTGGGGTCTTGGATATGAACATAAAGATGGAGCATATTCCAAAGTTGAGGAGACAAGGGAAACAGTCCCAAGAACAACTTTTGTTACAAGTTCAATCCCTCAAGCATGCAAAGTGTGTGTTCAAGATGAATGCAAATGTGTGAAACAAGAGAGTTGTGATAGCCATGAGGACAATAAAATTGGTGTTGGTCTTCAAAAGAGAGCTAGTAAATCTTCAAATTCACCTGCTTAAGAAGGTGATAAAGGTGAATGTTCAACGTATACTTCAACCTGTAATTCAATTGCTTTTGATTATGTTGAGCATGGTAAATTTTCATGTAAAAATGAGAGAAAAAGTCCATGTACATATTGTGGTTTAGATAACCATCATGTTTCAAGATGTTGGAAAAGATTGGCCACATTTAGGAAACTTTCCAAGCAAAGGCAACTTGAAAAGAAGATGTAAAAGATTTTCACTCACTACCAGAAGAGGGGTCATCTCATTGACCAATGTTGGACATTGCATCCAACCACTCATTCACAATACATGAAGCAGTTGGATAAAGAGACGGGCAAGAATGGAAGAGGAAATTACATCATCGATGTGAGTCAAGATGATTCACAGGAAGAGGATTTTCAGCAGGAAAAGTCACCATTGAATTGGCTTGGTAAGAAATGGTTAGATTTATTAAACAAGTAAGGCTTGCATTTCTCTGTTTGTAGATGCAAATTTCAGCCTTATGTATGCATTTCTATTGAAAGTATGACAATTTGCAGCAGCTTATCATAACTTGTATGATGAAATTTTGCATGTGAATGTGATTCTATTGAAGACATTCTTGTTGTTGCACAACTTCACCAAGAGGGTGTAAAATATGGGTATGATACTCATTTATTTCAGCCATATATCTTTTCATTTCAGCTCTTATGTACCCACATGTTTTTGGGTTTATGTACTTATGTTTGTACTTGAAGGAGAGTTGAAGATCTATGCACATGCATGTGATTTTGTATGTGTAAACAATGAACTTGGTGATAGTTTGATTATGAGTGACTCATGAATGTAACATGGTTGTGTATCACGAATGTCAACTTTTGGAATGTCGATATGTTTCAAATGAGTCTCGACTTGTGTCGATGTGGACTTGACAACTATGTTGTGTCGATCATGTTTTTCGACTTATGTTTAGTCAATGGTGTTTGTCGGCTTGTAAGTCAATATTGAGTACACCAAGATGCAGGAAAACACCATGTACTTTGATAATGTACATTATGAGATAGTTATGGATTTGAAGAGAAAAAGAGTTGGTTGGCATCATTTTCATTCTTGTATAAAGTTTATTTTCAAGATTGATGGTTTTCTTGGTTTGTGACAAGATGTCGCAAGAAAGATTTTTGCAGCCATTGTAGAGAGAATTGTGTTGACACCAAGATTTCACAAGAGGGACTTGATTCTCAATGGGAAGGCTAACAGATTTCCAAGTACAAAGAGAACAGTGGGTCAGCAACAACTAGACAACAGTGGTTGAGTGACATATGCAGTTGCAGTGCAAGGCATGTCAAGGTACCCAGGTGATTGCCAACAAGACTTTTCAAGTAGAATCAGTTGATATAACTTGGAAGTAGAAGAGTATTGAATCTCAGATAGATAATCATCATCTTTTGTGGGACCAAAATCCATTCAGTAAGGAGTGATCAAAATCTCGACTAGGGGTAAAAAATTAGTCCAAAAATAAAATTGCTCAGAATCACTTCAAAACAGACAAGTACGTAGGCCTCATGCTCACGAACCCAACACAACTCAAATGGGTTCAAACAGACATCGCATGAGTGAGATATCGCGTTCTGTTCATTTTACCAAACATGCAAAATTTTTGCTGACTGTACAGTCCGTAAAATCCATATAGGATGATGTGGCATGGTACAGACCCACACATGGAAACTGAGTTAGTAGTGCTAAGTTGGAAGATGCTGACGTGGCAAGTGCTGAGTTGGCAAGACACATGGGCGAATGAATTTTGGACATGTGGCATTGTTTTGGCAAATTGGGTGGTGCCACATGGCCCAGGCATGGGCTGCCACGTGGTACATTGGTATATCGCAAAATAATGTGGAGTTCACGGGGGTCGAACCCTGGACCTCCCACATGGTGGAAATATTTGGCAAAGGTTGAGCTACCACTAATCCCACACGTTGGTTCTTACAATATAATGGTTCGATTTATATTTAAAGTCATTTGTGTTATGTTTTGGCGCAGAGTTTGGGCTGGGGCTTAGCCCCAACCCCTAATTATATGCGTGTTAACATATGACCCTGCCACACGATTTGCGCGAGAGTCTAACAGTTCAAATAGATCTCTCCACACGCTGACACTTGTCAATACACACTTGCAAACAGATCCCCCATCGTGAGACACTTGTCACATTGTTGGTCATTGCAATGCATGCCCACATTTGGTGCGAGATGTGGTCACATGGAACCACGCGTCCAACACCTCCGCGGTTTGGGGGCTAGTCCCCTAACTGTGCGACATTTTGGCACATTTTATGGAATATGGTGCACGTGTTGGGTTTAGGCATGGGAAATTCCCAGAAGACAGGTTACTCACCCAGAGGTGTGCTTTGGCGAACCAGAGACAACAAGATTGAAGGAGAAAACTTGCAGAAGGTTTATCTTCTTTGTTTCTTGGCCAAACCAGGTGCCGAAAAGGCCCAACTAGGGGATTTTTGGATGTTTTGAAGCCATCAGTACAGTTTGTAAAGGCATTTGGAGACTTCTATTACAGGTTTTTCTATAGGGAAGTTCCAGAGATCTCCAAGGAGCCCAGGGCCACCAGTGAAGGAGGCCATGTCCAGGGGAGCCAAAGTCCATTTTCAGTGACTGAATAGTCATTCTTGGCTAATTGATATGCTCTGAACTCATTGGAATAGGTTTCAAAGGAATTTGAGAACTTTTATAGGTGTTTTGGCCACAAGGAAGCTCAAGGAAGCTCAAGGCCACCAGTAGAAGAGGTCATGCCTAGATGAGCCATGGTATGTTTTCAGAGATCTAACAGTCATTTTTGGGGTTTTTATGTATTCTGAACCCAATGGTATAGTCATTAAATCCATTGGAGTTGATCAACAACTTGTAAAATAAATTAGACAAACTAATCCCAGAGAGCCTAGTCCATTGATGGAGGCTTAAGGAGATGTAGCCCAGTTGGGGGTGAACTCCTTTATCATGTTGTTGTTGTTGTGAGTTTTCTAGTTATCATTTGCTACAATTTATGCTTGATGTTGTATTATTTAAACAACATAGTTAAGCTTTAAAAAAAATACCTCACACATAAACACCTAAAAGGAGCCTAAACTTGACACATAAATCCTCTTGCACAACTAAGACATTGAGAAAGGTCCTGAAGTTTATTTTAGTGGAGTAGAGGGTGCTTGCATAGTGAAACAAGTCAGCCCTCTATTTTCAGATCACCTTCTATGTAGCCTGTGGGCCCTATGTACAACCATGTTGTGACTTCTTTTGCATCCTAGTCTTCTTTCGAATGGAGCTCCTTGCCCCCACTGTACCTATTGTTGTTTTCTTTTGTTGGCTAGTGCCATTCCTGCCTATCTTCTACATGGGGAATGTGTTACCCTGTGTCTGGGATTGTACTGTTGGTTTTTCTCTTGGAATCTTTGGTACTTTCTACTCCTCAGGCCACTCTTGGACCTCCATGTGGATGTCCTGCTTCATCACACAGTAATTCAGTTGCAGCCATTCCTTGGTTGGGTCCTTCTTTTCTTGTAGCCACATGTTGTGATGTGATGCACATAAATTCGATATCTATCCTGAACAGTTTCTCGTGAGATCCTCCATGTATCTGCCACACTGTTATGAATCTCTGTTAATTACTAGATGAACATGTGATTGTTGACATTCTTTACCTTGGGATCTGTTGTGCTTCACAACGATGTATAGCGTGTTGTGCCACATTTTCTTGTCCTTGTCAGGAACATCGTATATGTCAGTTCGTGCCACCCCATAAGTGAAATGAGGATGAGTAACCATGAGTAGTGGAACTCAAAGCACCAATATTGCGCATCCTTACAATATTCTAGGAATTATTTGAGTAGGTACGTGGCCCAGCTCATCGATATCCCATTTTTGCACTGCACCGCAACTGCTACTACTCCTGCGAACACTTCTTCTTTTCGACACTTGTGCATTAATTTGCAACCGAGAAATCTAGTTGCAAACCGAGTTGCATGATCATTGATGTCATTGATCCTGATTCCTATGTTCCCCCTCTCTGCACCATACTTCTCTTTAATCTCATCAGAGATGGCCTTTTCGCGAGTCTTATCTTCTAGGTATTGCTCCGACTTCTCCCCATCTTTGGGTAGCCCTATAATCTCTGGGATGAGGTCAATATTGATCGGTATTGGCCTATCCATCCATAGGATGCCTCCATGCACCCTTTCTAGCAACAATTTAACACATGAATCTATGTATTTCCCGCGCATGAAGTGAGGTATGTCTAAGAGGTTCATGATACATGTGGTTTATAAGCCCAAGATCCACTGTGCAAGCTCCAATAGTGGCGTGCCTGATGGGACTTGTCCCCTGCTCTCTAGGTAGCTCTTTGATTACAAATCTGGGAACTTTGTGGCATCCGAGACATCGATCGGAGTATTTAAGACTGTTGAATCCTTCTACCATGTTATCCCTAGTTTTCACTTCATTGGGAATTTTGACATTACTATACTTAGCTCTGCCTAAGTGTGTTGCACGCCCTGCATACTGATTTCTACTCTCAGCTTATTTTTCCCTTGTGGGGATGGTACTCCCCGCTCTTGCTTCATTTCCTACTTTGGTTCCAGCTCCAGGACTTGCTGCGTGGAATCCATGGCCAGTTTTGCTTCTTGTGGCCCTTTTCCCCTAGACGCGTCGAATTTCGTCTGCTCGGAGTCCTCTACCAGTTGTTCAGGATCATGTGTGGATTATTTCTATTCCTCCACATGTAGTGTGGTTTTCTCATATTCCGGTGTGTGGATTTCGTCCACATCCACCACTGTCAACATCTCACTAGTTCCACCTTGTGGTCCCCGTGTGCTACTTCGGGTGCTTTTTCTAGTTCTGCTTAATGCTCTAACCCGTAGGGGTGACATGGTGGTTAAATTCAAATGAAAATATCTCAACTCGACGGATGGTAGAACAATTCCACACTCTTTTGTTCTTCTGCTCGACTCGATATTTCTCTCCTTAGAAAAAATCACAATGGGTTAGTTTTCCCCCTCTTTCTGACTTTATAGTGTGATGAGGAAATGACAATTGTGTCGCACTTATAATTGTCACTTTTTCCCCTTTTCGTTATGTTTCATGCGCACAGTACCTTTTTACCCATTAACTGTTCTTCTCCGCGTTGTTTTTTCGAACCCTGTTTTTCTTGCAGTACCTCGTTCTATCTTCCCAGTCCTATTCCGTCGAGGCCCTCCATGTGCGCTTAATTATTCTTATTTTTATCCTTTTTACTTTTTATGGCTTTTTTTTTTTTACTATCTACATAACTCTTTACTATGTGGTAAATTCCTAAGTACTAGGAGGTCGACTATCCCTATATAGCTTCAGTTGACTCTCATTGATCATTCCTCTGAGTTCTATACCTCCTAAAGCTTTCAATTGTACATCTCCCCCATCTGTGACAGTATTCACTTCATATGGTCCCAACCAATGCATTATGAATTTTCCTAGGTGATGAAGAAATTTATAGTCATACACCAAGACTAGGTCTCCTTACTTGAAACTCTTCCTTTTAATATGTCCGTCATTCCAAGATTTGTCCCTTGCTTTCTATACTTCTTGGTGAAATCCTACTAGAATCCTGATCCAGATTATTTTCGGCACAAAATGAGAGCGAAGATATAACACAAAAATATACAGAGATATTGAAAGAGAAACAATAATATAATAGAGATATATCGTAAATATAACTAGAGGAAAATATATACAGTAATACATGATTTCTATTAGTGAAATAAATGTACCAAGACTGTAAAAATACAGAGTGAAAGACTCGCTAGAATGGTGGCAACTTATCTCTGAGAAGAGATGTGACGGCTACTCGCATTCGCAAGAAGATAATTAAAATGAGGCTCTGAAGGAATTTTTACAATAAACAGGAATTCCAAAAACCCTATACATCCAAAAAACCTAACCCTAGGAGATGAAGCGCCAAAATTCATGTGGCCCCCGTTTGGCTAAGTTAGTACATCAACTTTCCGGGGTCGTAACTTTTGCATACGATCTTTGTTTTAGGCATATGATAGCCCATTGGAAAGGTATCGTCGAGGAGATTCATTTTGGGGGATCAATGGTGAATTTTTCTATCATTGAGAATATTTATCCTGAAAAACATTCATTTAGGCCCTCAAAATGGCCCCGGAAGTTAGAAACTGCTAAAAATAGTAAATTGCCAAAATTGCCAGAAAACTATTTTGAGCCAGTTGGAAAAGGTGGGTGGACACCGATATCCACTTGGATCAATCCTCCCTCTTTAGGAAGCAATGGTCTCCATTGCGTTGAGTTCCCAAGAGAGAGAAAAAAATGTTTGTTGAATATGAATCTTGGTGAGTTGCTTGCCTTGCTGGAGATGTCGCGCTGCTCGGTTTGAGGAAGGCTATCACGAGCATGTGGCTGGAAGGGTTGGACCTTTTTAACTAGTTTGGATACATGATATTATTTTGTGCAAAAGGAATATTTACACTTTGATACAATCTTTTCGACCTGCTTCTTTTGGATAGAAGGTGCTTGGGCCAAGGCTATAGTGGTTGCGGTCTCCTTTTGTTCACCTTTTGAACAGATTGTAAAGAAGCTGAATTTTGTAGTATGAGATACTACCTTGCAACACTTTTTAGGTGGAACAGTAGTCATAACTACCTCTGGTATTCTATAGACATGACCCCTAGAGAAACAATGACACTGCGGGGTCGAGACTCATAAACAACATGGCGCTTCCACATATATGGTTGGCCCAAGAGAACATCACAGACATCTAGTGGGGAAAAATCACATAATACCTCGTCCTTGAAGGGTTGGATGTCGTATGAAAATCGACATTGTTGGCTGACACGAAGATCTCGTCCTTGGTGAAGCCACTCGATGTTGCATGGTTGCGGGTGTGGTGTTGTCGACAGTCCCAACTGTTTGATGACCTCTATTGAGATGAGGTTCTTCTAGCTTCCGCTATCAAAAATAAAATGTAGTGGGGTCCCCTTCACGCACATATGTGAATGAAAAAGGCGCTCCCCCTCTTCAGGATCTGTTGGTTCTTCTGGTTGAATTGTTGTGGTCACATCAATAGCAGTGGGGTCTGTGTCAATAATCAGTCCTTTGCTAGTAATTTCAGAATCAGATTCTGAATCAGGGTTCGGATCCTTGTCTTTGATCTCGACCACCAATGAATGTTTTGAGCCACATTCATCGATGGTGTGCTATGGGAATTTGTGGAAATCACACCATTTTCCAGTGTCCTTCTTTGTCTTCCCATGACCCTTCTTTTCCTGTGGCTTGGACTAGTTTTCGAGAGACTATTTGTTAGGGTCATCTTTGTCATACTTTGGTTGTTGCGGATTTGCAAACCCAAACTCTCATTTGTTCTGGTGCTTAAATTTCTACTCGATTTTAACAGCATATTGATAAGCAACACCGAGTGATGAGATGTCCAGAAAATCCATTTTAGTTTGGATGTATCTGTGTAGAGACCCAAGGTATTTCAGAACCAAATGTCGTTCGGAGTCTTTGATACCCATCTTGGTGCGCAAATTATGGAAGGTATTGGTGAAATCTGGAAATGCTTGGCCCCTCTATTGCCGCAATGTGGTCCATCTCATGTACTGGTCCTCATAGTTGCCAACAGGGTAATACTGTTCCTTTACTGCATCCACAAAAAAAACCCAAGTGGGCTCAGCCCCATATATTCCAGACTCCTCTCTGGAAATTTTCTCCCAGTAAGTTTCCCACCAATGTTTGACATGGGGGAGAGGTTTAAGGAGTGCGAAGGTGATCTTTTCCCTGTCGAAAAAATGGTGAACAAAGAAATAACCGTGTTGCCGATTTAACCATTTGTCTAGGGCATTCACATCTATCTGACCTTTAAATATGGGAATATCAAAATTAACTTGTACCTTGAAAGGGAAGGTTCTTCCAAAGTGACTGTTTGATGAATATGCGCTTGTTGCTATCGACATGCGTTAAAGGATGTGGGAAAAATTCTCCATCATTTCATCCCTCTGTCGCATGAGAGCTTGCTCAAGCAATAGATTTATAGGATCATCTGCTCCGTCGTTTTTCTTTTCTTTTGCCATGGAGGGTTTCTTGGGTGTGTGAGAGAGATTGTCTTCAATAAAGACAAGCTCGAGACCCAAATTTCTATACTCGGACCTCGTCGGGAACATGCACTGAAAAAAATGATCAAGAGCAGCCTGTTATGATACCACTGATCCAGATTATTTTCAGCATGAAATGAGAGTGGAGATATAACACAAAAATATACAGAGATATTGAAAGAGAAATAGTCATATAACAGAGATATATCATAAATATAACCAGAGGAAAAGATCTACAATAATACATGATTTCTATTAGTGAAATAAATGTACCGAGACTGTAAAAATACAGAGCGAAAGACTTGCTAGAATGGTGGAAACTTATCTCTGAGAAAAGATGTGACGACTACTTGCATTCACAAGAAGATGATTACAATGAGGCTCTGAAGCTAGTTTTAAAATAAACAGGAATTCCCAAAACCCTAGACATCCAAAAAACCTAAACCTAGGAGATGAAGCGCCAAAAGTCATGTGGGCCCTGTTTGGGTAAGTTAGTACATCAACTTCCCGGGGTCGTAACTTTTGCATACGATCTTCGTTTTAGGCATATGATAGCCCGTTGGAAAGGTATCGTCTAGGATATTAATTTTAGGGGATCAATAATGATTTTTTCTATCATTGCGAAGCTCAATTCTGAAAAACCTTCATTTAGGCCCTCAAAATGGGCCCAGAAGTTAAAAACTGCTAAAAATAGTAAATTACCAAAATTGCTAGAAAACTATTTTGAGCCAGTTGGAAAAGGTGGGAAGCCACTGATATCCACCTGGATCAAATATTGTCTTCTTCCATCAGCATCAACTAACTTAACCTTTATTTTACTATGCCTCATTCTGTTATGTTAGTAATTGTTGTTACGCGTAGACTAGGTACCAAAAATTCTAATGGAACCACTGCTTCTTGTCCATACACCAACCTGAATGGTGTGTGCCCTATCAAATTTTTTCATGTAGTCCTATATTCTAATAATATTGCTAGCATCTTCAAGTCCCAATCATCCATGTTGACATTGTAGATCTTTGTCAGTGCATTCTCTATAATCTTATTAAAGGCTTCCACTGTTCCATTTGCTTGAGGGTGATATGGTGTACTCTTTTGATGATAGACTTCAAACTCCTCAGTCACAACCTTGATAGGAGAGTTAATGAAGTGAGTTCCTTGGTCACTCATCAAAATCCTTGGGCATCTAAATCTAGTGATCACTTGCTCAAATAGGAAGTGTGTTGTTGTCTCTACGCTGGAATATTTTACTAGTGTTGCTTATGCCCATCTCGTTAAGTACTCTGTCGCAGTAATGATATACCTTTCTCCTGGCCTCTTTTTTGGTGGATTAATTGGTCCCACAAAATCTATTTCCCATTTTTTGAATACTTTCAAGGTTACTTGTGGTCTTAGGGGCATCTCGTCTCATCTATTAGGTTTTCCAACCCTCTGACATACATCACATTTCTGGTAGTAGTCCTTTGCATCTCTATGAATGGTCGACCACCATAGTCCTACGCGCAATACCTTTTGTGCAATATATTTTCATGCATAATGTACTCCAACTATTCCCTCATGAGCCTCTGCTAAAATCCTAGGTCTTTCATGTTCTAGTACACACCTTCTCAATATGTTGTCTCAACCAATCTTGTATAAGTGTCCTGCAATAAACTGATAGTATGCAGCTCTGACTAAATGATTTTTCCTCTGCACAGTGTTGAATTTGTTAGAAAAATAGGACTGCGGAGCAATAAAATAAAACAAATGCGGAAATAAAACACAGAAGATACACAATACAAGAGAGACACAGATTTACGTGGTTCACCCAGTGTGGGCTACGTCCACCAGAGAAATTTCTAGGTCCTTTCTTTATTATTATCCAGCAAAATGAAGGGATACAACCTACAGCAAAACCCGCTGTAACTTCCTCTTCTTTCTCTTACAGTCTCCTCTCTCATAGTACAATACTCGCCAACATACATAGCCACAATACATTTCCCGCATAAAATAGGGTTTCCTTCTAGGGAAAAAACCCTAACATAATCTCTATCGTTAGATCTGTGACCTTATAATGAACGGTCCAGATTTATAATGAAATTACAATATACTTTTACAAGGTAATTTTTGCTTCGGGGGCTTCACCACCAAACCCCTGTTGGGGGTCCGCTTGCCCCTAGACCCCCCAGCCGGGGGGATAGCCCCCCCGGACCCCGCAGAGGGGGTACCCCCCCTCTGCACTCCCCCGTGTGGAAGAGTGTACATACTTCTTGGGTGTAAATACTTCATGGGGTATAAACACAGCTGAAAGTAAAAAGACCTCTAAATCAGGAAGATAATCAAGCTCCACAACCAACAATATCCCACTTGGAGACTGATCTCAACAACTCCACCACTGTTGTATATGCTAGACTCTAAGCCTTCTTGGACCTGGAAAATTTCTCATCTTCATCTTCATTCTTGAAGACCAACTGAAACTGAGAAAGAACTCAGTTTCTCCCTAGTTACTCCCTTTGTTAACATGTTTGTAGGATTCTGGCTAGTGTGTATCTTTTCCAGCTTCAATTGTCCATCTTCCAAGATGGATCGTATGAAGTGGTACCTCAACTGTATATGCTTAGTATTCGAATGGAAGGATGAGTTCTTTGCAAGGTGAATGGCACTCTGACTGTCACAGTACAACCTGTTATTCTCCTACTTCTTTCCCAATTCCTCCATAAATATTTGTAACAAAATCATCTCTTTACTAGCCTCTGTAGCAGCAACATACTCTGCCCATGTTGTTGAAAGTGCAACAACCTTTTGCAGTTTCGAAATCCAACTTACTGTTGTTCCTCCTATAGTAAAAACATACCATGTGGTGCTCCTACTGCTGTCTTTATCACCTGCCATATCTGAATCAACATATCCCTGTAGAAAAGTGTCTGAACCTCCAAACATAATGCATGTGTAGTAGTACCTCTCAAATACCTGAGAATCCACTTTACTGCCTCCCAATGTTCTTTACCTGGATTTTTCATATCCCTGCTCACAACTCCCACTACATGTGCAATATCTAGTCTTGTGCAAACCATTGCATACATCAAGCTGCCAACTGCTGATGAATATGGGACCCTGGACATGTATTCTATCTCCTCCTGTTTCTTGGGACACATTTCCTTAGTTAATTTGAAATGGTTGGACAAAGGTGTACTAACTGGTTTTGCATTTTGCATTCTAAACCTCTCCAACACCTTCTCTGTGTACTCACCCTGAGACAATGTCAGTTTGCGATTTTTCCTGTCTCTTGTTATTCTCATACCAAGGATTTTCTTTGCAGCACC
>ML794227.1:133556-145466 GCA_009831015.1 Picea engelmannii | reverse complement strand
CTGGCAATGAGCACAAGATTAGAAGAGCCCTAACCTCATCATCAAAGTCCACTTTTACAGAACTTAGTTGATTAGTAACCATATTAAATTCATTTAAATGATCTGCAACAAACCCACCTTCCGACATCTTCATATTAAATAATATCTTCATTAGAAATGCCTTATTGGACACCGAGGGTTTTTCATACAATTTGGCCAAAGCGTCCATCAAACCCTTCATTGTCTTTTCTTTCGAGATATTGAAAGCCACCGACGCTGCCAGGCTCAGCTGTATCGTTCCTAGAGCCTTTCTGTCAAGAATCTCCCATTCTTCGTCCTTCATGGCCACCAGTTTCTTTGCTACTCTGCTCAATGGTAGGAATAGATCCTTCTGATATAAATAATCTTCCATCTGCATCTTCCATAACTGGTAGTTTTGGCCGTTAAATTTCTCAACCCTAAACTTTCCATCTTCCGACATTGCTCCAACTCGAACCATGAACCCTATTTTCCTGCGAGTTACCTTACACTCTGATACCAGTTGTTAGAAAAATAGGACCACAGAGCAATAAAATAAAACAAATTCTGAAATAAAAAACAGAAGATACACAATACAAGAGAGACACAGATTTACGTGGTTCGCCCAGTGTGGGCTACGTCCACCAGAGAAATTGCCAGGTCCTTTCTTTATTATTATCCAGCAAAATGAAGGGATACAACCTACAACAAAATCCACTGTAACTTCCTCTTCTTTCTCTCACAGTCTCCTCTCTCAGAATACAATACTCGACAACATACATAGCCGCAATACATTTCCCTCATAAAAGAGGGTTGCCTTCTAGGGAAAAAAACCCTCACATAATCTCTATCGTTAGATTTGCGACCTTATAATGAACGGTCCAGATTTACAATGAAATTACAATATACTTTTACAAGGAAATTTTTGCTTCGGGGGCTTCGCCCCCAGACCCTGCAGATGGGGTACCCCCCCTCTACACTCCCCCGCGTGGAAGAGTGTACATACTTCTGGGGTGTAAATAATTCATGGGGTATAAACATGGCTGAAAGTAAAAAGACCTCTAAATCAGGAAGATAATCAGGCTCCACAACCAACATAATTCTTATGGTGTAGTCCATGTACTCAAGTATTGAATGATGTCTGTAACATCATCGACCATCAATGATGGGCCACGCTACGTCAGGGAACACATTATGTTCTCTCTGCGAAACATATTGTAACATACCCAACACCCAACAAAGCTATGCCACATAAAAATTTCGAACTGCATGCAATTAAAACATATACACACAGAACTCTTGCGGAAGATTTATATATAAATGTAAACATGCAAATACATTATGTAATTGAACGGATTCATACTGAAATAACAGTAAATGCATACATGCAACATATATAGGAAATTCCCATAAATATAAACACAATTATAAATCGTACATAGGATAAATCCATAAGAATAAACACGAAAATGACAATGCAACATGTAAATTTATCCCACAATTGACACTTATCTTGGTAAGAATATCACCAACTGCGTGTAGACCTTCCAAGAACCTCCCATCCTTAGACCACACTGTTCATCACTCTCAAGAGTGAGTCACCCCCGAGCTGGGACTAAACTCCACCCAGGTAAAGGGGTTCCTAACAAGGCCAATGGCTCAGAGACAACAGGACATGCTCTATCACAGGTGCTTATTCAAACTAACAACCTATAGTCCCTCATTCCCCACATGACTATCCCACCCCAGGAAGTGTGCCCCTTCTCTGCTCAACAGTCCTTCGACTTCCCCACTCCCTTTTCGAGCTTCAACAACAGGCCGGACAGGAAATATCAGAGCTCTGTAGCTGTATTTTAGCACCTTCAGGAAAAAAATTCCCAACAATTCTCTCACCCAGAGAGAAATTTTTCATAGGCCTGACAACCCGCCTCTTCAATCCAACTCCCAAGCTAACCAGCTACACCAACAACTCTAGGTATGGATCTAATTTCAGGTATAGTGACATGAAGGTACAGAGAATAGCTCCCTAGTTGTGTGAATGATGATGGGATAATGTTCCATGATGGAAAGAATGATGGGAAATGAACTAAGTCCCAACAATATGTATGCATGCCCCCAACTTGACACTTGTCATGTTGGGAGTTACTTTGGCCCACTTGTCCCCAACTTTAGAACTTAGGATAAAATAGTTATCCATACTTTATGATTAAAGAAATATTAATATAATATTCATTTTTGGATTAAGCTCCCTAGATTATCCCTTTTCCTTAACTTTTAGCCCCCACCCTTTCCCTAACTAGTGGAGTTTATTCCCCCATCTCTTTTATCATGGTCGGTTTTTGCGCAACGATGTATTTTATATTAATTATGAGACATATACAAAAATAGGTGCATTGGCCTTTAACATCTAGGCTATCTAGCCTAATCATCACAAAACATCTCACCAGCCTATAAAACATAACATATGCACAAAGGCTCCCTGGCCTCAGCATCGCGCGCACTTAAGTTGTTGTGCGCGATATCCTGGACTGTGCACACTTCCTCATTTTACTGCGCATTACATGTGCGCACTATGCCATGAAATGTGCATACAAAATTATATCAAACAAATCACCAGCTTAAGTACATTTGCATTTACATTTACGATTGGGTTCAGTCGAAGGATATTACAATCCCCTCCCCTTATTTATGCATTGTGCTCGGTGCATCATGTACACATATACAACAAAATATCAAAAATATTCAAAAAGATGCGGGTATTCTGCGCGCATTGCATCCTCATGCTCCCAAGTAGCATCCTTAGGACCGTACAAGGTCCATTGGACCTTTACAAGCCCTATGGCTCGATTATGGAGCTATTTGATTTTTCGGTCCAGAATGCGTACCAGATGCACTTGAAAAGCACATTCTTGTTCTACCTGAATCACATTCCAATCAATAACATGATTAGCATCACGTATATATTTCTTGAGCAATGATACATGGAATAATATATGAACAGACATAGATGTAGGAAATGCAATCATATAAACTACTGGACCAATCCTCTCTAGTATTTCAAATGGCCCACAATAGCGAGCTGCCAACTTTGAACAATTTCCCAACTTCAGGGAACTTCTGTTGGCTTTCACTTTCAAGACTACATGGTCTCGTACTTTAAATTCTCTATGAGTTCTGCCCTTATTAGCATAGCTTTTCTACCTATCTTGGGCAACCTTTAAATTTTGTTTTATTTTCAACGTTTTCTCCTCCATTTCCCTGAGTAAATCTGGCCCAACCACTACTATATCTACTGGGTTATCTCATCTTACCGATGTGTTTCACTTTCTTCCATAAAGTGTCTCAAATGGGCTCATCTTTAGAGATGCTTGGTACCCATTATTATAAGAAAACTCTACCAAGTGTAGGTAGTCTTCCCATTTTGATGGTTTATCCATCACATACAACCTTAACATATCCTCAATCACTTGATTAACCCTCTTTGTTTGTCCATATGATTCTGGATGATAAGTTGTATTAAAATTCAAATTTTTTCCAAATCCATTAAATAATCCCATGAGGTAGTGTCTCCATTTCCTCAAGGCATGCACTATAGCTACCAACTCCAAATCATGAGTGGCATAGTGTCTTTCATGCTCCTTCAACTTCCTTGATTCATAACATATAACAAACCCATTTTGACTAAGGACTCCACCAAGTCCGTCTTTACATGCATCTGTGCATACAATGAAGTCTTCATTTGGGTCTGCAATCCTTAGTATTGGAGCACTTGTTAATAATTATTTCAAGTGTTGGAAACTCTTTTCACAATCCAATGTCCACTCAAACTTCACACCCTTATTTTGTAAGGAAGTGATTGGGTGTGCAATCTTTGAGAATCCTTCAATAAATCTCCTATAGTAGCCTGCAAGGCCCATGAGTGATATGACCTCTACCACATTCTTTGGCACTGACCATTCTCTAATGGCTTCTATCTTCTCAAGATCCACTGCTATCCCATCCTTTGAAAGGGTATGTCCCAAATAATGAATTTGTTTTTGATAAAATGAGCACTTGCTCAATTTGGAATACAACTAATGCTCCCTTAATACTTGCAACACCATCCTCAAATGATGTTCATGCTCTTACTCTAACTTAGAATATATAAGAATGTCATCCAAAAAGACAATGACAAACTTGTCTAAATATTCTCGGAAAACACCATTCATTAAGCACATGAAAATAGCTGGTGCATTTGACAACCCAAATGGCACCACTGTGAACTCATAATTACCATACCTTGTCCTGAAGTCAGTCTTGTTGATATCTTCCTCTTTAATCCTTACCTGATGGTATCCTGGCCTGAGATCTATCTTTGAAAAGATATGTGCATCCTTCAATTGATAAAAAAGATCATCAATCCTTGGCAGAGGATACTTGTTCTTTACAGTCACTTTATTCAACTATCTTAAATCAATGCAAAATCTTAATGTCCCATATTTCTTATTTATGAACAAGACTGGGGCACCCCAAGGTGACACACTTGAGCGTATATACCCCTTCTTCAAAATTTCTTCAAGCTGCATTTGCAACTCCTTCAACTCTGGTGTACTCATTCTGTAAGGAGTCTTTGACACTGGAGCTGCTCCAAACATTAAATTTATAGAGAAATCAATATCTCTCTTTGGGGGTAGTCCTGGTACCTCCTTGAACACATCTTCAAACTCTTCTAGGACTACATAATCTTCCAAATTTGGCACCTTATCTTTAGGTGTCTCTTCCATATGAGTTGCAAATATTTGACACCCTTTTCTGTAACATTTCTTCAGCTGCAATGCTGAAATTTCTATTATGGTTATTTCCCTGGGAATTCCCTGCACTTTCCTTAGGTTCCCATCGTCATCCAAGCAATTAAATGTTTGTTATGACAGTCTAGGATGGCATGATGCTAGTGCAACCAATCCATCCCAATTAGATAGTCATAGGAACCAAAAGGCAAGATGTTCAAATCTTCCCTATTGTTCAGTCCATTCATGTCCATAAGATATGACTTAACCATTTCATTAACTTTTCCTTTGGCTCCAATAGCCAACTGCACCAACCAATATTTCCCATTCTTGCTTCTTGGCAAATGCAATCTTTCCACCATCTTAGGATCTATATAGCTATGACTAGCTCCTGCATCAATTAACATACAAATGGTATGGTTGTTGATCATACCTTCCACTTCAATCATATGTGACTGATACTCTACTTTTTTGTTGTCAAGGGATGCATATATCCTTGGTACATTTCGGCCCATGTCCTCCACCATTTCATGTTGATGTACATTGTGAACAGGTCTCACTTTTTCACCTCTGTGAGGACAATATCTGTACATATGATCTCCTTTACAACCCCAACATTGAATAGGTGGTTTCCTTGGCCTTTGAGCCCCTATCTCAATCGTTTTGGGCTCTCTAGGAGTTTGTTGACCTTGTGGATTATTTCGTAAGAATGGTGGCTTAGATACCTTCTTCCTCTGATCCATCTTGAACTTATTTTTGTCTTCCCAATATTTTTGGAAAGTTGGCATTTTTTTTTGTTGATCATAAAGGCATTTAGCTCGCCTTATGGTCCCCTCCAATGTCTTGGGATCATCATATTGTGTTTTGTCACTGATAAATGATGGAAATCCACTCAAATACCTTTGAATCTGAACTGTCTTATCCTTGATGAAAGAGACATACTTCAACAGTTATAAAAAAATTCTCTCGTATTCATCAATTGTCATATTCCCAAGCTTGAGTTCAAAGAACTCCTTCATTTTCTTGTCATAGTATCTCTTAGTCAAGTATTTTTTCTCAAAATACTTCTTGAATTCCCTCCAAGTAACACTTTTCTCTTTAATGTGTTGCACCTGCACAAGCTGATCCCACCACATGGATGCCTTTCCCTTGAGTTGATATATGGAAAGTGTACCTTCTGCATGAGAAGAATAATTATGCAATTGAAAATACTTTCTCATGCCCAACAACCATGTCTCTACATCTTCATCCTTCTTGTGCTCACCATCAAAGGTAGGAAGTTTGATTTTGTTCATTTCTCCTCGTAGTTCATCCACCCCATACCCCTTATTCTTCTTGTCATGGGATGGACTTGATATTCTATGTTCTCTCTTATTGGAATGCCTCGGGGAGTGGTGGTGATGTCTTCTAACACTTCTGGTTCTTCTTTTCTCATCAGGAGGCCTATGACTTCCAGATTTGTTTGAGCCACTCTCCTTGTCCAATTTCTTTTCTATTTTGTTCAAGCTCTGCAATAACTTCATGTTGAAGTCATCATGCTTCCTCTTGGCTTTCATAATCCTTTCATTATTAGCTTTATGTCTTTGTACATCCTTCTACAAATTCTTAATGGTCTCTACCATATTCATGTTTTCATCCCTTCCTTCTCCATGTCCACTGGAGTTTGTTCCTTCAATGCCCAAATGGGCATCCATCCCTCTAATATCATCTTCCTAGTTGTAAGTCCCTTGTGCCTCTTCCATTATTCTGAAATCCGTGTTGATCTTGATCTAATCTAGTTTTTGTTAACTCTGCAAAATGTGCAGCCAACAAAACTTTGTCAAGTTAATTGTTTTAACAATTTCATGAAAATATGAACCATTATGGTCCAATAATAATATATATCAGAATTCCTTCTTCTGATTTCCTAGATAATTGAATTCCCTGATCAATTTTCTGGGTGTATATTTAGATTCCACTTTCCAACACGTTTCGAATGCCTTCTCCCATGCTCAATCCTGAGTCTTGAGAAGAAAGTTATGGTTATTTGAAAATTGCCCATTAATTGTTTTGTTCACACTTCAACTTGGCGCAACTATGCGATGTAATTAAGAAATTTCATACCTAATCCATTGGTGTTTTCGTAAGATATCAATTGGGTTTCTTCATATACATATTATGGACACTTTGTCCAATTTTCACCTCTTTATAGGTTCTGGGATGCTAGTTACAACCTATTGAAATTCCAAACCAAAATACCATATTGTAACTGGTATGCTACAGGTACCTTCTTTTCCATATTAAAAACTTTTGACATGCCTAGAAATTTAATTCAGCTCTTGGAATGTCTTTTATGGTTCAATATCTTTCCATTGACTACTCTTGTGCCTCAATCTGATTCTGGAGCAGAAAGTTATGTCTCTTTGAAGTTAGATGGGTCTTAAAATTTACCCTCCATTGTTTATGCTGTAACTTTCTCATAAAAGATTTGTTTGACAAACGGTTTACACCATTAGAAATCTCTCTCCGAGCTCTTTATTTGAGCTACAGAGACAAGTGTTCCTTGACACACTCTATTCTCGTGGTTTTAGAGTGCCTAAAAACATTCTTTATGGCCTCAAAAATGCGCTGCAAAAAGATGGCATTCAAATGATATAAAACGTCGCAGAAAATCACTGGTTTTCTGTTGGTGTTCACCCTTCAAACAAATTCACGCACACAAATTTCAACCTGTAAACTCATATTCACCATGAAAAACAACAACACAAGGTAAATCGTGCTTCACTCACTTTAAAACCACTGTCTATCACTTCTATGTTGCGCCAATAACTTGTGTGCACTACTTTTATGTCGCACGCCAATATCCACCGTGCGCAGTTTTGGTTCTTGCACTATTACTTGTTGTGCGCAGTTTCTGTATCGTGCGCTGATATTCCGCGTGCATTTCACTCTACGTGTTGCACCATGCCAAATTTTAGTATGCCCCCACCACACACCAATATTCTACGCGCACCATTAACTAAACTGTCGCATGACAACATATACCCACATTGCATGCGCACCAACCAAATGTCTCTGCGCTATGCCAATACTGTGCACACCACGCGCACCGATTATTATTTTTCCACGCAGTACCAAAATTTAGTGCGCACACCAAAACTTTTCCACACGGTGCCCAAAATTTAGTGCGCACACCCGTACACCAACATTTTTCCATGCGGCGCCCAAAATTTAGTGCGCACACCCACACACCAACATTTTTCCGCGCGGTGTCAAAATTTAGTGCGTGCACTAGCACACCACTATTTTTCTGTACGATACCAAATTTTAGCATGCACACCCGCACGCTAACATATTTCCGCGCAGTTCTCAATTCTTACATATCTCAAGCTTTTACTACGCAGAATGCATTTTTAGTGTGCCCACCCGCGCACATTCATTTTATGTGCATCAATTCCTCGAGAATTTCGCTGCAAAAATTGGGGCTTTTTCTTAACTTTTTCCCAAATTTACCATAGACATTTTGCAGCCACAAAATTCATTCAATTTCACCCCGATAACACCAAATCAACCTCTGGAACAACAAATCGTTGTGGGTTGACATTTCTCGAACAATTTTTTCCCAAAATCAATTCACAAATTGAGAATTTTAATTACTAAATTCGCTCCATTTGTCATGGCTCCACTGTAACTTCAAATTTGACCAATTCTAGGTCTGAATTTGCTAGAACAAATATTAAATCAAGAATATCTCACCACATGGCCGAATTTCTCAATTTTCCCATGAATTTAACAACATAAATTGGGGCTTTTCCCAATTCCGCGTCGTTGTTTCTAAAATTTATCATGGACGTTCTGCAACTCAAAATTTGGCCACTTCAAAATAAATTATCTGTGAAACTTCTCTTCAACTCAACTTTCTCGACCCATCCAGGATCAATGTTGAAAACTGAGGCTCTGATACCATATTGTAACATACCCGGCCATCCATGTCGAGCCACGCTACGCCCGAGAACACATTATGTTCTCTCTGCGAAACATATTGTAACATACCCAACACCCAATTGAGCTATGCCACATAAATTTATCGAATTGTGCGCAATTAAAAGATTTACACACAGAACTCTTGCGGAATATTTATATATAAACATAAACATACAAATACATTATGTAAATGCATGGATTCATACTAAAATAATAGTAAATGTATACATGCAGCATATACAGGAAATACCCATAAATAAAAACACAATTATAAATCGTACATAGGATAAATCCATAATTATAAACACGAAAATGACAATGCAACATGTAAATTTATCCCACAATTGACACTTATCTTGGTAAGAATATTACCAACTGCGTGCAAAACTTCCATGAACCTCCCAGCCTTAGACCACATTGCTCATCACTCTCAACAGTGAGTCACCCCCGAGATGGGACTAAACTCCACCTGGGTAAAGGGGTTCCTAACCAGGCTAATGACTCATAGACAATAGGACATGCTCTGTCACAGGTACTTATTAAAACTAACAAACTACAGTCCCTCACTCCCCACATGTCTGTCCCACCCCAGGAAGTGTGCCTTTTCTTTGCTCAACAGTCCTTCGGTTGCCCCACTTCCTTTCCGAGCTTCAGTAACAAGCCGGACAGGAAGTCTCAGAGCTCTGTAGTTGTAGTTTATCACCTTCAGGAAAAAAATTCCCAACAATTCTCACACCCAAAGATAAATTTCTCACGGGCCTCACAACCCACCTCTTCAATCCAACTCCCAAGCTAACCAGCTACACCAACAACTCTGGGTATGGATCTAATTTCAGGTATAGTGACATGAAGGTACGGAGGATAGCTCCCTGGTTGTGTGAATGATGATGGAATAATGTTCCATGATGGAAAGAATGATGGGAAATGAACTAAGTCCCAACAATATGTATGCATGTCCCCAACTTGACACTTGTCATGTTGGGACTTACTTTGGCCCACTTGTCTCCAACTTTAGAACTTAGGATAAAATAATTATCCATACTTTATGATTTAAGAAATATTAATATAATATTCCTTTTTGGCTTAATATCCCTAGCTTATCCCTTTTCCTTAACTTTTAGCCCCCACCCTTTCCCTAACTAGTGGAGTTTAGTCTCCCATCTCTTTTATCGTGGTCGGTGTGCGCGCAACAATGTATTTTATATTAATTGTGAGACATATACAAAAATAGGCACACTGGTCTTTATCATCTAGGCTCTCTAGCCTAATAATCACAAAATGGCTCACCCGCCTATAAAACATAGCATATACACAAAAGCTCCATGGCTTCAACATTGCACGCACTTAAGTTGTTGTGCGTGGTATCTTGGATTGTGCACACTTCCTCATTTTAATGCGCAGTGCAGGTGCACACTATGCCATGAAATGTGCATACAAAATTATATCAAACAACTCACCAACTTCAGTACATTTTCATTTACATTTACAATTGGGTTCGATCGAGGGATATTACAATGTCAGCAATATATTCATTATCTACACGTACTAAAAATAAATGTGCATCAGGGAAGTTTCCCTCTAAGTTCATAGGTTCCTCTCCATTAGTGATCCTTGATAGTTGATCAGGTCCTACATTCAACCTCCCTGGTTTGACTATCACTTCAAAGTCAAACTCTTGAAACAATAGTAACCATCTACAAACTCCCCCCCCCCCGCTCCCAACACTGGCTTATTGACTAGGTATTTGAGGTCAGAATGATCTGTGAGCATTTTAAAGTGTTTCCCAAGTAGATAGTGTCTGAACTTCTGCAATGCATATACCATTGCTAAGCCTTCTCTTTCTGTGGTTTTATAGTTCTGATCTAACTCTGACAATTTTCTTCTTGCAAATGCTATAGGATGGTCTAGCTATCCCGCTCTTGGCTGCGCTAGAATATCTCCAAGTGCTATCATTGATGCATCTACATGAACATGAAATGTCTTTTCCCAATCTAGGAATACTAGTATTGGTGTTGTTACCATTTTCTCTTTTAGAGTTTCCAAACCTTGCTGACAGTCCTCATTCCACTAAAATTTACTATCTTTCCTCAATAGTTTCTCCATCGGCGTAGTGATCTATGCACACCCTTTTATGAATTTCCTGCAGTATCATGTGTGTCCCAATGTTTCTCTCAACTAACATACTAATTTCGGTGGTGGTAAATTGACAATCACTGCAATCTTTGCAGGATCTACTAGCAATCCTTCTTTGCACACTATATGGCCCAATAGTATCCCAAAAGGTGTCCCAAAGATGCACTTCTTGATATTTAATGATATCTGACACTGCCTACATCTTTCCAACATCATCCTTAATACCTCTACATGGTCTTTCAACAGACTGTAGACTGTCCAATCATCTAGATATACCTCTAAAAATTGGTGGATGAATTATTTGAATGCAACTATGACTACTCTTGAGAATATTGTTGGTGCAGTCTTCAGTCCAAAAGGAATGATTATGTACTGGTAGGACCCCCATTCTGTGGAAAAAGTGGCCTTGTACCTATCTTTTGGGGCTATCTTGATCTGATGGTAGCCTGAGAATCCATCTGTGAATGAGTATGCTTCTTGGCCTCCTACATTCTCTAATACCTCATCTGTGAAAGAGGTAAGGAAAGGGTCGTAGGAAATAATAATTCAGCTTCCTAAGTTCGACACATATCATTATCCATCCCTGGTTCTTCTCCTAAACTACGATAGGGCTTACCCATTCAGATTCCTCCACTGGTTCTATGATTCTAGCCTCCAACATTTTGTCAATTTGTGCGTTTACTTTCTGCTTACATATTGGGTTCAATCTATATGGTTGTTGTATGACTGATCTAGCCTCATATTTGAGAGGTATCTTCATCTCTCCTAGCTCTCCTGCTATGCCTTTTATCTCTATAAATTTTTTTGGGAACATGCCACTATACTCGCATAGTAACTCTGTTACGCTTTCTACTGTTTTCTCGTCCCAGTAGTCTCCAATGATGACCATTTTTGGATTCTCAGTTTTCTGTTAAGCCCTAATATTGGCTCATTAACCCTTAATTGGGGCATATTATATTAGTAATGTTATTTTATTTATGTCATCTTTAGGCCATTAGTTGTAATTATACCTCCTAGTCTCCTATATATACCAAGGAGACATTTTCATTTT
>ML794227.1:112487-127108 GCA_009831015.1 Picea engelmannii | reverse complement strand
AGGAAAGAATCATATTACTGTATCATATTAAATGTGAAAGAGAGATTACAACCATGGCCTTGATGTCGTAAGGTCCCTTCCAACTGTCCTTCATTCCCCACACACTTCTTGCTCCAAGGATTCTGAAACCATGGATCTGATAGCTACTCACAATCTATCTTGACAAATCAAATTTCAAAGCCACTCCATCCAAGATAATAATTCCAAGCCAAATCCAACTTAGCCAATCCCAAAAGCTCCAAGCTAACCAAAAGCTAACTTTCTCCATGGGAACTCCTCTCCTTTTATAAGTTGAAGAGGATAAGGTGAGGAGGTTAGGATGATCCCACTAAATCATGAAAGCGAGTAAGATCCAAACCATTCGGATGCCACCTCACCATAGAAGTTTCTCCTTCTAGAAGATTTGAGAAAATGCTTGTTTTTCCCACATGTAGGCATTCTTGCACCCTGCCTATAGAGAAACCTACGAACATCTCGCACCCTAGCTATGGTGCAACCTGTAAGAATCAGACATTCTCGCACCCTGCCTATATAGCAACCTGCGAACTTCCTTTTTTATAGGGTTTTTCCAAAGGAAAATGCAACTTCTTTTCTCAGGAAAAGTTCTTCTCCCTTCTCCCTTTAGGAACTCAGGCCACTAACCCCTCTGAAGGAAACATATAGGTTTACATCATTAACGGTCATAGGGATGACGAAAATAATGTGTAACAATTTCCATGTCTTCTTGGGTATTATGTTCACTTTGGAGCCTAAATCTAGTATGATATCCCCCATGTTGAAATCTCCAATGTTGGCATTCAATCTAAATTCTTTTCTTGTTCTCCTCCTCGTATGAAAATTATTAACTATTTTTTGTTCGATCTTTCCCTCTGCTTTTGTGCTACATATTTCTAACATATTTGTAACACTTTAACAGATGACGTATCATTTAGTAGTTTAACACGGGATTGCAAAAATTCCTTTATGGTACTTGTTATCACATGAATTTGTTCAGGGTCGCAGGTGACAGCCATGAGCACAGACAAATAGGTGGGTGAAGTTTTCCATAGAGGAGATCCCCTGTGCATTTTGTTAGTGCCATCTCTAAATGCGGTTGGAAGGATTCCATATTTGGTAGGAGGATAAATCTTTGGTGGGGACGCTAAAATAGTCAGCGCGCCCAGATTGCAGATCACAATCGGATCAACGACCACCAATCATTTCAGCACCACAAGCTACACGGGAGTTAAAATCCAAAGGCGGGCCAAAATCCAAACTGTGGTATTGCGGTGAGGCTGCGTGGCAGAAGATGGTGCATTTTGGGCCCGAAATCAGTGTGGGTCCAAACCACTTTCAACGAATCCGAAATCATGTGCTCTTACAACATCGTATCAAACAATAGCACATGGTCACCCCCTAATAGTCAAGTCACGTCTCGATCCTGAGAAAAGATTAGTTAATGAAGCAAGGGAGTGGTGGTTGAAACCTCAGCTCGGTCCATAAATAGGAAGCATGGAATCTATGGTCAAGGAGAAAAAACTATCAGCCCGAGGTACCATGATGGATGGTTTCTTCTTGCATGCCCATACTGATCTGAGCTTGTGTCTAACAAGAGGAAACATGCATAGTATGAAAGAAGGATGCACAAACGAAAATCCTTGGATGGGATAGCCAAATGACTCTCCTAGCATTGTTCACTGATCTGAGTATAAATAGATCAATTGAAGATTTTGTTATGGTCATTGAATGGTTGAGAAAATATCCCTAGTTTGTAATATTTTGACACCAGAGTTGTTCTATGGTTATGTATGAGACCTGAGAATTTCTCAGTAATAGAAGTCAACTTCTTTCATCATCTTGTTTACTGTTGTGTTGAAACACTCATGCATGGATGATCCAGACGAGTTGTTGTATTTGTATTGTAATGGAGGTTTGATTATAATGTTGTTGTGACCTGTTTCAGTATCCTATTTTATTGTCTTGTTTCCTCTTATTTTGAAATGCTCGTGCATGGATGATCCAAATGAGTTATTATAGTTATATTGTAATGGAGGTTTGATTATAATACTGCTGTGATATATTTCAGTATCTTAAACTTGATTTCAAGAGTGCTCTTGTGCCTGAGTTTTTCTTCACCAAGATTCTTGAAAGACGAATGCTCATGGAAGAATTGTCCAACTTTATCACTAAGTCTTCCCCATTCTCACTTTTAACCTTAAACCATTGACTGAAGTTAATGAGGACCTCATTTCCCTATGCATTGTTTGTCCAGTTTATGTGTTAAAACATTCTTGTACTGAGCTTTGTCCATTTGAACTCCACTCATAAATCTACCTACATAAACATTTTGATGGGTATTGAGCTTATCCTCTTGCAATATGAGGGTGACTCTCAGTGCTAACATTCTCGGTGCCATTTACGGGGAACGAATTGAAGACATTTTTTTGGGATTGAATGACAAAGAAATTATGATTCTGAAGGTGCATAAAATATCAGTACCTTGAAGATTGGAACTTGAACCTGGCAAATCCACTATTTCAGTTGTGGCTCCCAAAGGCAAACACACGAGGTCTACTCCACTTCTACCTCTGGAAACACCTGAAGCTGACCCAAAGAATGTTCTAAAGAAAGTAAAGATTTCTTAAGAAGGCTTTTTAGCTACTATTCCAGATGGAAAAGCTCCCTGGGGAGAACGACAATGAAGACATCCAGTTTTAGATGGTGAACTGAAGTTGGACACATTATTCTGACTACTCATATTTCACCATGGTGACTCCACTAGTTTGAAATGGAGAATATTTTAGCTCATAGGTATGCTTTCTGTGATTTTTCAAGGATAGTTGGTTTTCCTAATCTAGTGCCTAGTATAGATGAATGGGAAAGTAGCCTTTCTAAATTTCGAGGAGAAGAGTGGGAGGTACCAACTGACCACTTGTTGGATTTTCATGATTTTATTCATCAGCTTCATATCGTGCATGAATATGTTCAGATAAATCTTTTCAGGTATTCATTAGAGGGTATTGCTCGCGATTGGTGTCGATCTCTTCCAATTGCAAGTATCATCTCTTTGACAAGTTTTCATGCAACTTTTAATTCATTTTGTAAAGAGTATTTTTCAGATGAACATCTTTTTGAGGAATGTTTTGATGAGTTTTCTTCACTCCATAAAGATTCTTCTAGTCACGAAAGCCAGATTTGTGATGAAGCATTTATTGTGGAAGAAAGCATTTTCCATGAAGATCAAGAGGTGTTGAATGATATTCACTATGATAGAAATAGCATAGAAACATCTGGAATCATATCAGATGTATCTATTTTTTATGAATATCAACATGTCTCTTTTGAATATTCTGATGTCAAAGAGCAAGTGTATTCTGCAGTAGATATTTCTCCTGACTATGAAGGTGAAATAAATGATAAGCTAGTTAAAAAAACTAGGGAATGTTCCTCTCTTTTTATTCCTAGCTTTTCAAAATAGAAGGTAGATTTTGTTTACTTCTCTTATGAAGAAAATGCAGAGGATATTTTTGTTCTTGAAACATATGTTTTTGGCAGCCCTTCTTATGATGAAGAAGTTGTTTCAAATACTGACCAAAAACAACCAATGTTTGATAAATATCCCAACAAAGATGATGAAGAGCATAGTTTTTTCATGTCTTCTTTGGAACCTCGTAGCATGGTTCCTGTATATGATAATTATGAATCTGATCCTTGGGAGGGCCATGAAGGAGAAAAGGAAGAGCTAAATGTGCAACTTATCTCATGTCCAACACTTATAAATGAGAAAATATCACTTGGGATTAGCAATCCTGCATCAATCCTTTATCCACCTATACACGCTGAGAACATCAAACAACATGTGAGCAATGATGAAATAAAGGAGGTAACTTTTTACCAATTTAGCATGCCTTATTATAAATTATATGACCCTGTGGGGTTATATATGGAATTGAGTTTTCCAAAAGCATTGGAGCCTACAAAAATATTCATCTTATCATCATTTGGGGGTATTGTCAGTGTTCCAAAACATGTTTTCATTTTGCTGTCATACTTCCCTTACCTTTAATGGATCATTTGGAGTGAAAATAAGAACTATGTTACCAAATAGTTTGGGTGGCTATGGTGAAAGTTTGTTTTCACCTAGTGCATTGTGAAAATCGGTTAGGTTAGGATTGTACAAAAATAAACTCCATCTGGAGCATGTATGTTTGTTTTCTTTTTGTAAGTAGAGTAGTGTACATGTCAACTTGTTGTCCTGAACAAGATGTATTTGAGCTAGACTCCACAACCCAAAAGCTAAGGAACTGAAACTGCTTGTTCTTGGAAGCTCACATGGAGCATGTGATCCCTTGTAAAGCCAATGTTATCACATGAAGTTGTCCAGGGTCGCAGGTGAAAACCATGAGCATAGGCGAACAAGCGGGTGCAATTTTCCATGGTAGAGATCCCCTGTGCATTTCGTTAGTGCCATCTCTAAACGCGATTGGAAGGATTCCATAGTTGGCAAGAGGATAAATCTTTGGTGGGGGTGTTAAAATAGTCGGTGCACCCAGATTGCAGATCACGATCGGATCAAAGACCACCAATCATTTCAGTGCCACAAGCAGCACAGGCGATAAAATCCAAAGGCAGACCAAAATCCAAACCACGGTATTGAGAAGAGGTTGCATGGCAGAAGATGGTGCATTTTGGGCCCGAAAGTGGTGTGGGTCCAAACCACTTTCGATGGCCCTAAAATTACATGCTCTTATAGCGATGTATCCAACAACAACACATGGTTTCCCCCTAATAGTCAATTCATGTCCCGATCCCAAGAAAAGATCAATTAATGAAGCAAGGAAGTGGTGGTTGAAACCTCAGCTCAATCCATAAATAGGAAGCATGGAAGCTATGGCTGAGGAGATACAACTATCAACCTAAGGTACTGCGATGGTTTCTTCTTGCAGGCCCATACTGATTGAGCTTGCGTCTGAAAAGAGGAAACACGCATAGTTTGATAGAAGGATTCACAGACGAAAATCCTTGAATGGGATAGACAGATGACTCTCCTAGAGTTGTTCACTGATATGAGTATAAATAGATCAGTTGAATATTTTGTTATGGTCGTCGAATGGTTGAGCAGAGCTCCCTATTTTGTAATTTTTTGACACCAGAATTTTTCTCCAGTTATGTATGAGACCTGAGACTTTCTCAGTAATAGAAGTCAACTTTTGTCATCATCTTGTTTACTGTTGTGTTGAAACACTCGTGCATGGATGATCCAGATGACTTGTTGTAGTTGTATTGTAATGGAGGTTTGATTATAATGTTGTTGTGACCTGTTTCAGTATCCTCTTTCTTTGTCTTATTTCCTCTTATGTTGAAATGCTCATGCATGGATGATCCAGATGAGTTATTATAGTTGTATTTTAATGGAGGTTTGATTATAATACTGTTGTGATATATTTCAGTATCTTAAACTTGATTTCAAGAGTGCTCTTGTGCCTGAGTTTTTCTTCACCAAGCTACTTGAAGGTCGGATGCTCATGGAAGACTTGTCCACCTTTCTCACTAAGTCTTCCCCATTCTCACTTTTAACCTTAAACCACTGAATGATGTTAATTAGGACCTCATTTTTCCTATGCATTACATGTCCAGTTTCTGTGTTAAAACATTCTTGTACTAAGCTTTGTCCATTTGACCTCCACTCATAAACCTACCTCCACAAACATTTTGATGGGTATTGGGCTTATCCTCTTACAATATGAGGGTGACTGTCAGTGCTAATAGTAATTACTTATCCTATAGGATGTGCTTCATTAGTGTGATCCAGCGATGAAGGCATCTCCTACGTTAGTATGTCCTGAGTATACTATGTAGTTGATGTGGATGCAATGTCCGGCTTCAAGAATTATTTTCTGGCTTGCTTGAATATCTCTTTCTTGTTTTGCGCATCAAACTGATTATGTGATTCAACGCTCTTCTTTACCCATTGGTGTTGTGATGGATCTTGTCTTATTATTTCATCTCTTGTCTTATCTCCTCCACACGTGACTAGTTCTGATTTCTCTTTTCCTAGATATTCCCCAATAGTGTCAGACAACCTTCTATGTCATGATTGGATGCACAACAATACATACATGTCATAGGTGGAAGTGGAAATTCTCTTGCATAATGTCCTGGTTGTTGAAAGTTATGGCATACCACCATTCCGCTGCCTCTTCCAAAGCCTCCTCTACCTCGTCCTCCACCTCTGTAGCCAACTCGATCGCCTTGCGATGCGTTGTACTGTGGCACCTGGTTATACTGCATGGGATTATACTGTGGTTGTGCGGTATTGTACTACGACTGTGCAATGTTATATTTCTATGGAATGGTGTTATATGGGGCTGGTACTTGGTTAAAATATGGCACATCTTTCCCTTTCATCATCTCTTCCTACACCCTATAAGTGTCTGATGTTCTTTCCCTTATCATCTCCATTGTCCTGCAATCTTTGTCATCATGGCCTAATGACTTGCAAAAGTTGCAATATGAACTCTTAGGTATTGTCTCGTATTTCTACATCATTGGAAAGTGATTCTATGGATCATGCCCCTGTGTCTTACAGATATCACACCATAGTCCTCCTGATGGAAAAGGGTTTGGTAGTCCTATTTCCATGTACTGTGTGAATGTTGGGCATTCGTTCTTATGATATCCTTCTATCCTACATGTGGTACACCAAAAAACTTCTCTTTTTTCCTTACTCTTCTTCTAGTTTAATTGAAATGTTAGATTCTTCATATCTTCCTTGAGCTCCTCTATTGTTGGATATGTCTTCTGATATTGGTTCTCTTCTAGTTGCAAGGATGCCTGCAGAGCCTCTACCTGGTTCTAAAACTTATGTTGTCTCAAGGGGTATTTCAAATGTGGTAGAAGTGAATTGACAAACAGATGCCTATGTTGCATGTTTGTCATGACATACTTCAGATTTCCCTTCAATCGTTTGAATATTTGGTCTATCCCTCAGATAGATTCTCCTGGTTTCTTCATGATCTCTATCATATCATTCATGTATTGATCCTCTGAGCTAGTCTTCTGGAATTCATTTATCAACAACTTCTTAATATCCTCAATCATTCTGGTTGTTCCTGGTGGACTGTTTGAAACTAATCTCATGTACCAATCTAGTGCATAGTCTCTTAGCGCAATGGCTAGCTGTGCAAGTTTGGTATCCTCATCTATGATTTTCTTTTCTTCCCAGATCATTTCACAGATGAACAAGTGATTCTCAATGTCCTCCAACACCTCTCTCTTGAATTCTGGTAACTTGATGGTGGGATCATGTCCCGCCATCCTAAATGTTGAACAACTATCTCTGCGCGGTGTATATCCTTGACTAATGCTTCATGAATTGGATCCCCCAATTGTTTCTCCCTTTGTATATGTACTTCCTACTACGTTTCTTCCACTGAAATTTGGTTGTCTAAACAGTGGTTCTCTTTCTGGTGTATTAATCACACATGGGTTTATGGGTTCCACACTGACACTGATATCAATGGAAGTTCTACCTTTGGTTCCTTCTCTTAGAACTCTTGTCTTCCTTTCATATGTCACACGTAGGATTTCCTCAACCTGATCCACAACCCAAAGATCCTCTACCTCTTCTTCATCACTTGCCAATCCTCCCCTCATGGCTATGGCTCTCTTCTTATTCTTTATCTTATATTGGTAGGGTACTCCACTGTGTGTTCTCCAGTTGTTTCCATGATCTGCTTGATCTGGTCTTCCTCCATCATGATTGGATCCAAGGCCTCCTCCTTCTTTCCTTTATCCATATCTTCCTCCATTTCTCCGTCTCTTGTCAGTGCTTCCCCCCTTCTCCCATGCACATAGAAAAGTTTATATGTCTGAGGCCATTGTCATTACACCTTTGTTATACAATAACATCTTGATATAAGTGTACAATGATATGATATAACTACCTCAAAGTCCCTTCGAGAACTCTTACTCTGTTGCGCTGTAAGACTTCACAGTATCTACTGCAAATTCTTTGATAAATCCTACAATAATGTTGTCTAACTAGAAATATACTGCACGCGTAAATTTATTGTCAACTTTTTGTAGTTGTGAGATCTCAATAGGATTCCATTCTAGCTGTCGAATCCAATTTGTAGGGTGGTTGTATTTCAATATCAATATCCACTCCTGCAACACATGCGGGAATCACAGAAAAATACCTCATGCAATTCGTTGAATACGTACTTGTCCAAATATTTGTGTGGTTTTAACTTTGAGTTTATGTTATCTTTCTACGCAAATTCCAGCTCCTTTGTTTTCAACCATCTCTCGATCTTTTCCTTCGTTGGGTTCCACGGTCTCAACATCCCCTTTTATATTCTTGTTCTTTTAATATTGTGTCATCAGATCTTCATGACTCTTTAGCAGATCTCATTCACTCAATCCCTTTCTATTCCAACCAGCAACAAAACCATTTTTGGGGTTTCTACTTCATCCTGGATATCATTCTTGGGCTGACCCAGGTTCAGTTCTTGATTTGTTTTCCAACAAACCCCTCCTTAAAAATATCGGCCCTCCTAGTAAACCAGAAAGAAACACAATGAACAAAAGGCAACACAACGCACAAGATGCATTGCACAGTCTCACCCGAGATAGTTCTTAGGGGTGGCTGCAACACTTATGTGCTTCCAGTCTGGGAATGAGTGGGGATCTATGAATTCACCCTCTGTGGTCTTCATGTTATTATTAGCTCATACATCTAGATTTATTATATTGTTATTCTTACTCATGCATGTAAAATATCATATCTAACTAATTCATTCATTCATTTATCTAACATCTAATCATCAACATCAATTAATATACATAAAATTCAGTCACATAACATAGGGTCTACTATGGTTCACCCCTCCTGGGATACGCCCACAAAGATTTGGCTATTCTGTTCTTTTAATATCTCTAGTTCAAAACTATAGTGCCTCATGCATTACAACTCTTCCTCAAAATAGGTTGAGATCTTACAATGAGGCAGACTAGATTGCACTAGGATCCTTAGCCTGCAATCTAACCCTCAAGATCTACCCCCGTCCCTCTCCTTGGCTCAACAACTTACAAAATCAGATCAGAATTACAGTCGCATTAAGCAACAACAACTACTAACAATGTTTGAATATGCCAACACCCAACCAACTTTGAACCCCTTACCTAGACCTCCTAGGTACGTATTTATACATATTTTCGTCTTACCAACCATTGCATTCTCTTACCAAAACCCTAACCCTATCATGTCTAGGTCTTCTTGCATGCGTTCCTCGCATGCCTTCCTCTTCTGCATGCGTGTCTATTTTACACATGCTTCTTTTCCTACAAGCACATATTCCTTACACGTGTTGATCCTTTTGCATGCGCATCTGCCTCCCACGTTGTGCCTTTCCCTCAAAGATGGCCTACGCCTAATAAGGATTCCATATGCTTCCAAATTAGTATATTTTTATACTACCTTAAGAGGGATATCTATTCATTGTTATATGAAGTTTTTAGCTACCCCTCCTAGTTGGTTAGCCACAAACTTCATATACCATTGAAGAAATCTCCCTCTTAGGGAAATCTAACATTCTACCAATTTTGAAGAATATGGAATCCTTTTAAACTACCAAATGAAGTCATAAAGAAACCAGTGATGTTCTACACCATCTATTCCTTGTCTCTATAATTCTAGATAACTCATGGAGGATCCTCCTTGCTTTCTCACCATTGAGTTAGGAGGAAAACATACTAATATGTTCCCACTAGGACTAGATTGAGAAATAAATTTTTGGCTTGAAGCTAATCCTAACTGAACAACTCCTTGATTACTACCAAATTGTCATATGCTATTATAACCTTGATCACTTCCACCTACTAGGATTCCAATATGTTCACTAGCTATGACTTACATCATGTACTATAGAAAAAGACAAAATAGATTTTATACTAGAATAAAACATGTATCTCATGTGCCTAAGAAGTGGTTGGATCTATTCTGGGTCCAACAACTTCTAGTAGACCTTTTTCAATTTTGAGGGGTTCCTCTTCTTGAAACCACTAGTTGACATCCATAATAATATCATCCAACTAAATGATAACTTTATCATCTTCTGGATATTTATGTTCAACATGTTCCACAACATCTCCAAAGGTTAGGCATTTCATACTTGGGGGTTGTGATGAACATAAAAATTTCCTCTCGGCACAAGCATCCACAAATCACAATCATGGGATGCACTCCTTGGGCACACACCCACTGGGAACAAATCCATCAAGAACACATCCATCATACACACTTGTTGGGTGCACCCTTTCCAAGTGCACTTGGGTGCACCTATTGGGTGCATGGCACATTGGGTGCAACACCATTGGATGTTGAACGATTGATAGACAAGTCTTGAAGGGGTCATAGGCACCAATAGGAACAATCGAAGTTGGAAATGTGGGCACTTGGGTCCACCTTAGAGTGAAGGGACTTTCAAGTAAAAGGAAATTTTCATATAAAAAGAGGACACCTCAAAAGTGATAAGGCATAGAAGATAAATCATTCGTTGTCCATTCACACAAGTTTAAAGGAGCTCCATGATTGTGCTAAGTTCAGGGGTTGGCCTAGTAGGTAGAATTGCACTCATTGAGTGAGAAGGAGAAGAAGACAGAACCTATAGGAGACAATTGTTGTAAATAAATATTTCTTATGGATAAGCAAGACCTCCCTTGGATCTTCCCTTGATCCAAGAGAGACAGTGGGATAGGCCACTATAAAATTCTCCCTATATGTTACTAGATAAGTTCCTATTTAAGCGAGAAGAAGGAATGGCATACCTCTTAGATCGACGATTGTCCTTACACATCCTGGCCATTACAACTCCATAGATCCAACTCCAACTCCTGCAACCTACTTCCTGCACACAAGAAACAACAAATACCAATCCTAAAACCTTCTTTAGCTTTAGGAAAATTAATATCTAGCCTAGATCTAATCCATTCTACTCAAGGCAAGATCATATCTAACACAAGAAAGTATTAAACATTGAATACAAATGCATTGGAAGGGGGAATCCATATAGATAGAAATATTAATCAAATGGAAAATGAATACAACAACATGTATTACCTTGAGTCTTGATGCATTCTTCTAAGGATCTGTTCTCTTGATCCTCCCTAGCCTTCACACAAGCAAGCCTAACTTAAGATGAAGACTGATCTCTTAGAAGAGCTCCTTGAAATTCCTACAGCAAGTACTTATGAATGATTTTTAGTCCTCTTTCACATGGAATGCCTTCCTTATAAATATTTATGGAGGACACTAAGAGAGGCTTCTATATCTCTAGAACTTAGTGAACTCGACTAGATTGAGATTCCCAAGCTCATATCATGAGATAAAATCTCAAATATATGAAAATTTTGCAAGAGTTTGCCAATTTTGTTGATGGGGATTTAAATGCACATTTCACGGGACCTCTAATCAACATGATTGTGTAAGGGATGAGATCATGAAGCTAATGAATTGGCCAAAATGAGTGGATAACAAACATTGGCATCCCTTCTAGACTGCAGACTATTGAATTTCTTATGAGGTGCAAACATGTGATCATAACCACACCTATTGGACATGTTGGCCTAGTCTTGGGATCCATACCAAAATTACTTCAATGTATAGGGGAACATAATGAAAATTGAATTAGAATATTTCTACTTCATTAAAGGATTTTCACGGCAGGGACCACTAGTGAGACTGACAGGAGGCCCTGGTGGTGCTAATCGATCCATTATGGACTACATTGAAGAACATTGTTTCTTGAGATCTAGAAGGACAAGCAATAAGACCCCATCCAAGACACGGTAAATATTCCATTGCATACGATCCGTTTTACCATCACTCAAGTGGTAAGGTCAACAACACCACATATGGATGCCAAAGGGCATATTTAGTATGCCTTGGCATGTTTAGATCTGACCGTGTTTGACTTGTGTTTTGGATTATTGACCAACTTGAAGGACCAGTTGACACGATGCAATATAGGGAAGAAAAATAAATTTGGCTATTGGATCATCTTAGTCACATTATTCTTAGAGTGGATTCTAATTATGAGACCACAAATAATTGTACCAAAGGTGGGTCCGAGTGATCCTAAAATGTTGTGGTGGACTGATTGCATGGTACAAGTGATCAAAGGAACGGTATAAAACTACTATGGGAACAGTTGGGTACGATGGTGAAAACAATAGATTGTAGTCATGGAGGACTTCCCCTATGAGGGGACTGATTTCTGCAATGATCTAGAGCTTTCACTCCCCCTGGGTGTAACACACCCACTATCATAATTTTAAAAACTTTGGATTAATCTCCCACAAGTGAGAAATCTCCATAAAATCGGCATTTGCGAAATGCCAACCCCTAGTTAAATATCGGGATTCGGGGTTTCGGGGTTTCGGAGTTTGCGGTGTCGAGGATCCCTATCCTCTCGAATCCCCGATCACCGATGGAACGAATTTTCAACGCGCCCCTTTTGGTTGCCTCAGCCCCACTTGGTTAAGCCTCTAGTCCATACAACATGTTTCTATATGACCCTACGACAGCTTCTCGTCGGGGTTTCGGAGTTTGCGGTGCCGAGGTGCACATGTACTCGGAACTCCCAATCCTCCGATCCCCGATGTGCTCCTAGCGTATTGGCTTTCTAGGCTAAGTCCTGGTCAATACGACCACCACGTTCACAAGACCACAGTCTTAATTTCTTGTCGGGGTTTCGGAGTTTGCGGTGCCGAGGTGCACATGTACTCCGGACTCTCGACACGCCTTTACACTGGCTAGCCCCCTTGGCTATGCCATGGTCCATGTGACCACTTACCATACGACTGCAGCCGTATAACCTTCCATCGGGGTTTCAACATTTGCGATGACACAAAACACCTATACCCGGGAATCGCGATATCCTGATTCCCGATTCTCCCGGATGCTCGACACGTGTCCCTTGGATCAACGGCTTATGATGGAGTCGGAAATTCGCATATCGCGGTTTCGTAATGCAAGGGTTTCAAGTCCTTGAAATCCCCGATATGCCGAACTCCGGCTCCCTCGGATCTCTCACCACACGTCCTCGCTAATGGACAGTGTTGATCCTGTCGGGAAATCGTGGATCACGATTCCGGGTGGCAAGGGTTCTATATATTCGAAAACCCCGATATGCCGAACTCCGACTCCCTCGGATCTCTCACCACGCGTCCTCGCTAATGGACGGTCCTGATTGTATCGGAGAATCACGTATCGCGATTCCCTTGTGTATGAGACTCTTGTCTCCGGGTACCCCGATTCCCCGATCCCCGACCCTTCAAGATCTGCTGCCATGTGTCCCTGTTAATTGGACGGCTCAGATACTATCGGGAAATCGCAGATCACGATTTCCTATTACAACGGTTCCACACTCCTAAATTCTCCGATGAGCGAAATCCCGACGCCTCCCAAACGCTGAAACGTGTCCTGCCGAGATCAACGGTTAGGATCCGTTCTCGGGATTTCGAGGACCACAAGGTCTCGATTCTCAGACTCAACAAAATCCCGATGAACCTGTTGTCCCGATGACTTCTCCGGGATGTTGACACATGTCCTTCCGAGAACGACGGCTAGGATTCTTCCTCTGCACACTAGAGTTTAACTCCGGCACATCTTCTCGAGGTCTATCGGTAGTCGGGTCTATGATCCAAGATCCGACGGTTCAGATCATTTCCTTGCACGTCTACCCCTGCGCTTAACCCCTGCACACCTTTCCCAGATCCAACGATTTACGGGTAATGTGAACCAAGATCTAACGGTCCAGATTCGTTCTTTTGGGTCTTGGGATTTACGATCCCAATTTCCTCGTTGCTCACGATGATAGAGGAAGGAGGGGAAAGGTAAGTAACGCCTGCGTTACTTTCGTCAATCTAATGGTCGTGGATGACTATGGTTCCTTCGACGAGATCTCATCCGTCGATCTGTCACTTCTCACAACGCTACCACCTTGGAACCTTAATAAAATCGTTCCTCCTCGTGCGGGGTTAATAAGGCCTGAGCGTTCGGGTCCTTGTTCTGGGTTCTTGGTGAACCTTTCCAAGGAGGGAACCTCTGAGAAGAGATTCCTACCGGGGCATTTCCAGAAGAGGATAAAGGAAGACAACTTCCCGAGAATGGCTGGGCATGATTGGCTTCATTTTATCAACGTACGTCGGGCATAGTATCCTTTGTGATAAGCATATATCTGCTTATTCATATCAAACATTACGCGAACACTCTCATGCGGCAATCCTTTACAATTTCACGGTTCTAAGAGCTAATATCTACTCCTTATCATCAATTAATACACAGACATTCCTACACAGGAAAACATGTACAAATTCCATAAGTCTATGAACATATGTGACAACATATAAATTCCAGATGCAATATGAGCAAAACACTTATCAGAAGTAAGTTCCGCAATGGAAATGACTGCTAAGAGGGGTGCTCGTTTCCAGCCAACCGTAGGCGTAGTGACTCCAAATGGATTTACCACTAGCCACCCCCGAGCTGAGACCACGATGTCCTGAGACCTGCGTCTCTCTGTCTGCCAGTGCCCAGGAGCGGAGGTTGCAATCCTCCCTCTCTGCGATCACTCACT
>ML794227.1:93830-107066 GCA_009831015.1 Picea engelmannii | reverse complement strand
CCGTCGAAGGAGGGAGGTTTGGCCTTTCTAAATTCCTCGAATTTGTGACTCTTGGAAGTCTTTTGCTTCTTCTGTTTTCTGCGAGAATAGGAACTGGTCCTGCTGCTAGAAGAGCCTTCTGAATCACTGAATACATTCTCAGTAGAATCGTCTGGCACTTATCCTTTACCTCTGGGGTGGACCTTTCTGGATGTGCTTCTCTCAGTGGGGCCACTGACACGACCATGATTTTGCATCTCAGGTTCATGCTGCATTTGTCATTGTAGGTCAGATAGGCTCTGCAGTAGAAGTGCATTAATTTCGGTTTGTTTTTCTTGTTCTTTCATCATCCTTTCATTATCGGCCTTGCAGCTTTGCAATTCGACCATGAGACTCCTCACAGTCTTAGCTAAGTCTGTAGGGGTTCCTACTGCTCTTCTTTCATCAGACTCCTCGTCTCTGTTGTGGGAGCCTTCTCCCACCTCCTGGTGAGTCACCATACTCTGCGTTTGTAGACTCCTGCAGTTGATCGTCCGCTTGAATGTGAAGACAAAGGCTGGATATTAGTCAAGAATTAAATATATATTCCATAATTTGTGCATAATTCCACAATTCTTTAACATGCATACACAGTCGGGTGTTCATATTCCAAGTTTTTAATCCTGGAGAAGATAGTTAAGTCAGGGGTTACTCCTCATAGGAGTGTTTCGTACGAGCTTTATGCGCGACTGGTGCATGAGCCCAGTCAGGCCAAGTGTTGTAACCATGCTCTGATACCACTTTGTAACACACCCACTATCATAATTTTAAAAACTTTGGATTAATCTCCCACAAGTGAGAAATCTCCAGAAAACCGGCATTTGCGAAATGCCAACCCCTGGTTAAATATCGGGATTCGGGGTTTCGGATTTTCCGGTGTCAAGGATCCCTGTCCTCTCAAATCCCCGATCACCGATGGAACGAATTTTCAACGCGCCCCTTTTGGTTGCCTCAGCCTTACTTGGTTAAGCCTCTAGTCCATACGACCTGTTTCTATATGACCCTACGACAACTTCTCGTCGGGGTTTCGGAGTTTGCAGTGCCGAGGTGCACATGTACTCGAAACTCCCGATCCTCCGATCCCTGATGTGCTCCTAGCGTATTGGCTTTCCGGGCTAAGTCCTGGTCAATACGACCACCACGTTCACAAGACCACAGTCTTAATTTCTTGTCGGGGTTTCGGAGTTTGTGGTGCCGAGGTGCACATGTACTCTGGACTCTCGACGTGCCTTTACACTGGCTAGCCCCCTTGGCTATGCCATGGTCCATGTGACCACTTACCATACGACTGCAGCCGTATAACCTTCCATCGGGGTTTCGGCATTTGCGATGACACAAAACACCTATACCCGGGACTCGCGATATCCCGATTCCCGATTCTCCCGGATGCTCGATACGTGTCCCTTGGATCAACGGCTTATGATGGAGTCGGAAATTTGCATATCGCGGTTTCGTAATGCACGGGTTTCAAGTCCTTGAAATCCCCGATATGCCGAACTCTGGCTCCCTCGGATCTCTCGCCACGCGTCCTCGCTAATGGACGGTGTTGATCCTGTTGGGAAATCGTGGATCGCGATTCCGGGTGGCAAGGGTTCTATATATTCGAAAACCCCGATACGCTGAACTCCGACTCCCTTGGATCTCTCGCCACGCGTCCTCGCTAATGGACGGTCCTGATTGTATCGAAGAATCGCGTATCGTGATTCCCTTGTGCATGAGACTCTTGTCTCCGGGTACCCCGATTCCCCGATCCCCAACCCTTCGGGATCTACTGCCACGTGTCCCTGTTAATTGGATGGCTCAGATACTATCGGGAAATCGCAGATCGCGATTTCCTATTACAACGGTTCCACACTCCTAAATTCTCTGATGAGCAAAATCCTGACGCCTCCCAAACGCTGAAACGTGTCCTGCCGAGATCAACGGTTAGGATCCGTTCTCGGGATTTCGAGGACCACAAGGTCTTGATTCTCAGACTCAACAAAATCCCGATGAACCTGTTGTCCTGATGACTTCTCCGAGATGTTGACACGTGTCCTTCCGAGATCGACGGCTAGGATTCTTCCTCTGCACACTAGAGTTTAACTCCCGCGCATCTTCTCGAGGTCTATCGGTAGTCGGGTCTATGATCCAAGATCCAACGGTTCAGATCATTTCCTCGCACGTCTACCCCTGCGCTTAACCCCTGCGCACCTTTCCCAGATCCAACGGTTTACGGGTAATGTGAACCGAGATCTAACGGTCTAGATTCGTTCTTTTGGGTCTTGGGATTTACGATCCCAATTTCCTCGTTGCTCACGATGATAGAGGAAGGAGGGGCAAGGTAAGTAACGCCTGCATTACTTTTGTCAATCTAATGGTCGTGGATGACTATGGTTCCTCCGACGAGATCTCATCCGTCGATCTGTCACTTCTCACAACGCTACCACCTTGGAACCTTAATAAAATCGTTCCTCCTCGTGCGGGGTTAATAAGGCATGAGCGTTCGGGTCCTTGTTCTGGGTTCTTGGTGAACCTTTCCAAGGAGGGAACCTCTGAGAAGAGATTCCTACCGGGGCATTTCCAGAAGCGGATAAAGGAAGATAACTTCCCGAGAATGGTTGGGCATGATTGGCTTCATTTTATCAACGTACATCGGGCATAGTATCCTTTGTGATAAGCATATATCCGCTTATTCATATCAAACATTACGCGAACACTCTCATGCGGCAATCCTTTACAATTTCACGGTTCTAAGAGCTAATATCTACTCCTTATCATCAATTAATACACAGACATTCCTACACAGGAAAACATGTACAAATTCCACAAGTCTATGAACATATGTGACAGCATATAAATTCCAGATGCAATATGAGCAAAACACTTATCAGAAGTAAGTTCCGCAATGGAAACGACTGCTGAGAGGGGTGCTCGTTTCCACCCAACTGTAGGCGTAGTGACTCCAAATGGATTTACCACTAGCCACCCTCGAGCTGAGACCACGATGTCCTGAGACCTGCGTCTCTCTGTCTGCCAGTGCCCAGGAGCGGAGGTTGCAATCCTCCCTCTCTGCGATCACTCACTCTGCGTAAAAATTGCCAGAGTTCCCCTCGCGTCTGCCCGCCTTTCAAATCGTTTCATCCATACACCTTATCCTCTCCTGAGGTTGCGTGTGGCACGATTTCCCTCGCACTGATCAGGCCTGACGTCCCTACGGATGGGCGGTTCACCATCCCATCCCTCATCAAGACATCTGCCTACCAGTCTGCGAGCCATTAATTTTCAGGGCCAGTGAGTTGCTTTTGATTCTCCGAGCCAGTGGAGTCCAAATACGGTATTTTAAATTCTCAGTGGAAGTTAACGCCACCTTTTCAGGTGCCTTCCACCACCATCGTGGTCTCTTTTTTTGCACATCCCCTCTCAACAGTTCTGCAATTAATTCAACTATCATTTACATTCATTGACCTCTTCTTGCAGGTCCATTTACAACACACATTCATACTTATGAGTTTTGCCATAGTCCTTGGCCAGTTCAGTTATATTTACAATCTGGTGGAAACAGGGTGTTACACTGGGAGAACAATAGGGATCGCTTGGTAAGACTTGTGAAAATTATTTTTTGAATTTTCAAATTTTCAAATTTTTGGGGGTTTTTAATTATGTATTTTTTGTGGTGCAGTATAACTAACCAAATATTTGTGTTGACATAGATGTGGGACTAGAATGACCAACATGATGGGGTTGATCTTGTTGCAAGAGTAGTGACAAGGATTCATTGGAGGAAGAGATAGGAGACGATGTTGAGGATCTCTATGAGGTGTGGATAAACCTAGAGGGATTGACCATGGGGGTGTCTCTTATGCATATGGACGAGATTCCACCATGCCTACAGTGTCATACAATAGGAGTGTCCCACCCTTTCCTTTGAATTCTTAGGAAAGTGGCCCGGAAAGTGGTATGCTACCATGACATGCATGCTTGGGATGACTAGATGGCAGTCTCCCCATTTTTTACTATAGTCTATCGATTTATCCAGTTAGCATATGTTGTATCAGTGTGAGTTAGGTAGCCCAATTCGGTACACTACCCAATTTTTAGGATGATGTAACCACACTCTCGATATATATATATATATATGGTTGTTTAGTTCTTATGAGTCCAAATGAAGTGAATGGATTCCATGATTATGACATGCATGCTTTTGAATGTTTTAATGTTAACACAAACACAAATGCTATTTTAACATAGACACAACAACTAACAGATGCAATCTATGTTAATCTCATGGTCTCACCATGGGTGTGCCTACGACAAGGGTCCAAGAGATCTACCTAACATATGTGAATAAAAACACCAACGTCATAAGTACCAAACCTATCAAACCCACGTGTAAAAAAAAAAACACACCACTCCACACAAGATAAAAGTACATTATGTACATTGAACTACACATGATATGACTACATAGAAAAGATTCCATTTCTAGGCTCCGACCAAGGATCTTTATCGGCATTGAGGAACTCATGGGCCAATTTTGGCATCATATTACACACCATGTCGGGGCCACGCCACATAGTAACGAATTTCTATAGCCAAAGAGACTCATCATGAGTGGTTTCATGAGCTAGGATAGCTCCTTGATGATGGCCATCAAGACATGAAGGAGGTACGAAACATAAATATTCGATGGAAAATGGATCAGAGAACTCGATGGAAAGTTCTAAAAAAGATAACCAAGGTGGAAAAGGGTCAAGTATGGGAGTTCTTATAGATGACCCAACAAATGCCCCCAGTCCCAAATTGAGATTCATCATGGTAACTCTCAAAAGTTCCAAATCAAGAAAATATGATTGATGTGTCATCTCATCCCTAGGCTCATCTATGGAAGGCATGACATCCAGGATCGCCTTATCTAAAGGAAAGTGAGTATCGAGGAAATCATGTGAACACAGAGATTCAAAAACCCGTGCGGGCGGAATGGGCTGATCACACTCCATATGAGGATGGAGTTGTTGACTAGTATTATATGACTCTAGCGTGATCACCGGGGAGGTAATCTCAACCATAGTGAGTAGCATACATGCTCCGTAAGACTCAACTTCCTTGGGATGAGGAACCACCCGAGGATCAAAATACCCAAGGGATCCATTAGTAAAATAAGAGATCATATGGATCGGGGAAACAATTGTAGAAGGAGGTGGTGGGCGAAGGGGAAATGTACCCATTAATAAGGAGTCTTTGAACATCCCCACACCAACACCCGCATAAGAATTCTGGGAATGACCAAAAAATGGGATATTAGAACCCGCATTGGTCCTAAGGTATAGGGTACAAAATGAAACTTGATCAATTGTAATGATATTTCCTTGGTGAGGAAAGTGAAGGACCCTAAATACTGACGAGACAACAATAGTCATCTTGTAGAACCAAGTGCACCCAAGTAGCAAATTATACTCCAAAGGAGCATTGACCACTTCCACTTCAACGAAGATAGTTGTGCCACCTAAATCAATGGGAAATGCAGTGATAATACCATGAGGCTTGAACATATGTCCATCAAAGGCCTTCACCATGGTCCGAGACAAGTCAAGCTTTGTAGATCCAAGGGATTTCCAACAATCAATGGACTTAATGCAAGTCAAGGTGCCTTCATCAATCACTATGTAGAAGATGTTTTTCCCAACGACTCTCACTTTAATATGAAAAGTGATTTGGTCGGAAAGGTGACTATGAGTCTAGTTCATTTCAAACACAATCAAACTAGACTTTGAGGGATCCACTCCACCTATTACTAAAAACAAATATTTTTTTTTGTGTAGGGAAGCTTTGGAGGAATTCTAAAGTAGACATGGCACATGGTGCCTAGGCCAAGTCTTCTACAATTGTTTAGTTGTGGGAAACTCATGTATTCATATTATGTGTCATGCATAGAAGAACACCCTTGGGTGGGAAAATCAACGTATCAAAGGATGTCTTATCTATCTAGAGATGGCCACTAGTCTGGGAAGAGGAAGCTTGTTCCTAGGTTAAGGGACCTACCTCATGAGTATCATAGTTGTGTGTTCGATTTTGTAAGGAAACCTTCTGGTCACACATCATAATGTTAGCAGATGAGGATGCCCCTTTGAACTGAGGAGTACCTACCATGCCCCCTTGCATAGGGATAGGGTTTTACACAAGAATTTGTTGTGGCTAGGGGGAAATGGATGAGTGAAGACAACAAGCTACTAGGGAGCCTTCTGTTGGGAAAAGTAGCGTTGAATCTCATCCATCTTGGGACACTAGTGAATAAGATGGTCTTACCCACAACTCTTTCATGGAAACCTATTCCTTTTCTTCTCTTTTGTGCCTCCCATATTGTTGTTGTGGGATTGAGAGGCTCCACGTTCATTGTTAGAATTTTTCTTTCTATTCTTCTTCTTCCCCCAAGGTTGTTGAGGATTCTTCAGTTGTGTGCATTGCATCGAATTCACCTCGGAGGGTTGAATGAGAGCCTGAGTAGTTTGGGTTGTGGGTGTAGAAATTGGTGGTTTTGATGAAATATGCATGTTTCTAAACTATCCATCTAACTGAATCACAAATGCATTGGAAACAAAACCAACAATTGTTGGGTATGTGTTATACTCTTTTCATGACTAGTTCTAGTGTCTTCTATGTTGTGTCAGGCATGCAGGGGATTTTGAGGGGGTTGCAGAGGAGTGATATCCCCCCTACATGGGATTTTGAGGGAAACACCCTCGAGAATGTTTTTCCTCGAGAAATATGTCTCATTTTTGCCTCATTTTTCGTGTCGCCTCGATTTTCATGTCCATTATTGGGCGGTTTTTAGGCACATGGTTTTTGCCAATGGTTTTCTATTTCTTGTTAAGGAATTAGGGTTGTTGACTAATCCATGTCATTTGGTTAGGGTTTTGGATGTCATTGGATCCTATAGGTATATTGTATTGTAAACAATGTATCACTATGAATGAATATAGAATATGTTGGTTTTCCTAGTTTGGGTTTCCAAGGGAAAAATCTTTATGTAATGTGTGTATTTTCCATTGTATATTTTATGTTCTTTTATTGAAAATTTGTTTGCAGTAAAATATTGTATAAGGTTTAAATCTACATTTGGCATCAGAGCTTTGTTGGCTTCAGGGGGACGCCTTTGTGGTCAAGGGTTTGGCTTAGGACTGTGATAAGCCTAGTTACAATGGGAGATATGTGGTATCGATTTCAAGTGAAAAGAAATGGCGAGAAATTTGAAAATGAAGGTCGAGAAGTTTAATGGGAATTTTTTTGAGATGTGGAAGCTCAAGATGGAATATTTGTTGGTGGACAGAGATAAGTGGATTGCGGTGGATCCAGGTACTGCACCAACAGGAACTTCAACAAATGACTTGAAAAAGTTGGATTAGACGGAGAAGAGCACAATTTGTATGTGTCTTTCAGATTCAATATTACTAAATGTGTCAGAGGAAGCTACAACCAAATATTTATGGGATAAGTTGGGGAAGTTGTATCAGTCTAAGTCCCTAGTAAATAAACTATTCCTGAAAAAGAATTTGTATAACCTGAGGATGAGAGATGGAGACTCAATGGCAGAGTATTTGAATGCCTTCAATACTGTGGTAATTTAGTTAGTATCTGTTGAGATTAAAATTTTAGATGAAGATAAGTGTATCAGTTTACTGTGATCTTTACTAGACTCATGGGATAGTCTGGTTGTGGCCATAGGTAGTAATACAACTTCCTTGAACTTTGATGAAGTGGTCTCATCCTTTCTATCGGAGGAGATGAGACAAAAGAACATGGAAGGATAGAAAAAATATGCATTATTTGCAAGAGGATGCTCCCAGGAAAGAAATAGATCTAAGTCCTCAAGTGGGAGATCTAAGTCTAAGGGAAGATCCAAGTCTCCTGGAAAGTTTGTAAAGGTATGCTAGAGATGTGGAAAAGAAGTGTACTATAAGAAGTAGTGTAGATCCAAAGTTGAGAAAAAGAAGGGATCTGAATAAGCTCTTTCTACAGAAGAAAAGACCTCCAAGGAAGAAGGAGGGGATGTGTACGTGGATTCTTCAAGAACACATTTAGATCATGAGACATGGTTGGTTGACTCAGGTGCATCCTTTCATATGACTCCCCACAGGGAGTGGCTCTGTGAATATGAAAGGTATAATGGAGGTAATTTTTTCCTAGGGGATGACTCGACAACCAGAATCATAGGTCGAGGAAAAGTCAAGTTGAGGCTCATAGATGGAAGGATTATAACACTACCTAGTGTTCTTCACATCCCAGGATTGGCCATAAATTTTGTTTTTGTAAGCAAAATGAACGATGAAAGGGTAAAAACAATATTTGAAAAGGAAACTTGCATAATGGTTCAAGGAGCAATGGTGTTGTTGAAGGGATTTTGGTTTGGAAATATGTATAATCTACAAGGAAGCGCTATTAGTGATGGGTGGAATAGTTTCATTGTTCATGATATTGGAGTTGAATAAGAAAAAACTCCTACAGTCTCTGGAGAAAAGGTTATGTTGTGGCATCAAAGATTGGGGCATGTCATAGAGAAGGGTCTCTGACTACTACACGGTAAAGGTATGGTTGAAGGTATGTCTAACTTCTCTCTATATTTTGATTTCTGTGAACATTGTGTATATGGGAAGTAGAATCGGTTAAGATTCCCCTCTAGTGCAACAAGGGCATAAGGAATTTTACAGCTAGTTCATAGTGATGTGTTTGGACCTGTGTCGGTTCCATCATTGGGAAAATCTATGTACTATGTCTCATTTATAGATGAATTCTCAAGGAATACTTAGATATATTTCCTCATGAAGAAATATGAAGTATTTGACAGGTTTAAAGATTTTAAGGCTCTTGTTGAGAATCAAACAGAGAAAATAATTAAGGTGTTGAGGAAAGATAATGGCGGAGAGTTCTGCGGGAATGAATTTGAAGAATTATGTAAGAAGTTGTGGCATATAAAGGAAGAAGACTACTCCATATACACCTTAGCAGAATGGAGTTGCAGAAAGGATGAACAAGAAACTGATGGAAAAAGCAAGGTGCATGCTCAGTGGTGTCGGATTAGGGAAAGAATTCTGGGCAGAGGCAGTGGGTACTACATGTTACTTGGTCAACAGATCACCCTCATCAGTGTTGTATGAAAAGACTCCCCAAGAGGTATGGACTGGTAAGAAACCTTCTCTCACACATCTCAAGGTATTTGGCTGTGAGTCCTATGTTCATGTTCCAAAGGAAAACATGAGTAAGGTAGATAAGAAGGCTGAAAAGCATATCTTTATTAGGTATAAATATGGTCTCAAAGGTTATAAGATTTGGAACCCAGAAACTAAGAAGGTTATGTATAGTCGAGATGTGGTATTTAGAGAAATGAAGGATGTTGTTAAACATGAAGTCCTACCAAGTAAGGAAGAACCAGAGAATCGTGTTTGATTTAAAGGATGATGAATCAGACTCTACAGAAGAACATGAATCAGAAGAAGAAGATCCTCATACTCCAGTATTGAAGAGATCAGTTCGAGAAATAAGGTTACTAGAAAGGTATAATCCATTTGATTTTTGTTCAAATTTTTCTTTTTCTATTACTAAAGATGATCTTAGGACTTTCAGGGAGGCAGTGGATGATTCAATATCACTTTTTGAGAGACATGGTTGAAGAAAATAAAGTGTTGTTGATTAAGGTGGACACTTTGAAGAATGTTGCAGATTCATTAACAAAATATATGAGCATTGAGAAGTTCTCTTAGTGTAGAGGATCCATGGGCATTGTTTCTCTGGATTGTTGACTATGTAACCTTGTAACCCCCTGTATGTAAAGAAAACAACAAATGGAAGAATGTTGGGTATGTGTTATAGTCTTTGCACGACTAGTGCTAGTGTCTACTATGTTGCATCGGGTGCGGATGGGGGGTTTGAGGGGGGGTGCTANCCCCCCCCCCCCCCCCCTTATAGGGTTTGGGGGCGGTGCCCCCGAGAATATTTTTTGCCTCAAGAAACATGATGCATTTATCCTCGTTTTTCGTGTCACCTCGATTTTTGTGTCCATTGTTGTGTGGTTTTTCGACACATTGTTTTTGTTGATGGTTTTCTATTTCCGGTTAATGAATTAGGGTTGTTGACTAATCCAAGTCATTGATTTAGGGTTTTGGATGTCTTTGGATCCTATATGTATATTGTATTGTAAACAATGTATCACTATGAATGAATATAGAATATGTTGGTTTTCCCGGTTTGGGTTTCCAGGGGAAAAATCTCTGTGTAATGTGTGTATTTGGCATTGTATATTTTTTGTTCTTTTATTGAAAATATGTTTGCAGTAAAATATTGTACAAGTCTTAAATCTACAATCTTGTCATCAAAATGGGGTTCTGGGTTTGGCCTATGAGGATTCATTGATGACCACAAAGAATGTGAGATAATATTGTAGAGTGTGTCAGACTGAGAATAGATCAGGTCTAAATGTTGGGAACATAATATAGTTTTCTCCTCAGAAGTTTCCCCTACTATAGAAACATCTTTGGAGATAGGTGGCAAGAGGGATTTGGTGAGCCACTCCATGAGGAGTTGGTTAGGAATTTGGTCTTTGATCATTCTACACCTTTGTCTCCACTCATGAATATGATTAGAAATGTGAGTGGATGTATCTTGATACAGAGATGCCAATAGTTTTCTCCCAATCACATACCTAGTTGTAATTGAATGTGTGTTGAAAATGCCATGGCTAAGTTATTGAAGATAGAAAATGAAGTGCCCTTAACTTATGTGTATGTTTTTACGACACCTCTAGTTATGGATCAATGAAAAAGATGTAGTATAACACAATTTTCCATCAAAGAGTTGGATGAACACCATGGATGATAGGTCATGATATGTGTGAACAGGGCTTCTCCTAAGTTTTCATCAAATTTCAACATGTCATATTGTAACTTGGAAAGTATGGTTGACCATAGAAGATCATGGAGAATGGGGTTGTTTTTCAAACACGAAAAATATGGCAAGTCTAATGTTGCCAAGAAAGGAAACAATGTGTTGGCAAATGAATATTGGGTGCACGATGAAGCATCCTGTGACCTAGATGGACCCTGAGCCCCCTTGCATATTCATTTTTCCAAAGGGATTTGAAGTTCCAAAAAGGTTAGTGACCTTAAGGATGGAAGCACTCCTAGGAGTGTGACTACTTTTGGGACCAAACATGCCCTCGATAGGATTGCCTCCGAGGATAAAATGACTCCCATAAACATTGTTTCTTCTAAGATCAAACATGCCCCCAAAAGGATTACCTCTGAGAGACGACATGGACTCAAAAGGAAAACTACTTCCCTGGCCATAAATAACTCCAGAAAAATGACATATGGACCAAACATGTGGATAAAATGATAAACACCCCAATGAGTATAATTTCCCCTAGGGAGAATGCCCCCAGTAACAATGGTATAACTACAAGGCCCACTTATCCTTAGACCATAAGTGACCCCAAAAATAGAGGTAAATGTGGAAGGAATAGAGCTTCCAGGAATTGGTGTTCTATCCCACGGGATATTAAATCCCCCAGAAACATTACTACCCTAGACTAACTAGGAACTACCCTAGACTTACTAGGGTTAAAATGAGGTGGATAAATTTCATCAACCACTTCAACTTCAAAGGTCTCACTCTCATCAAACCTTTGGTTTGTCTCTCAGAACACTCTATCACTTACCACTCATCGCTTAAGAGGTGGTTGTTCCTCCATTATAGGCACACGTTCTCATTTTTTATGGGACCAACAAAGCGGTTTTTCAGTCACAATGAACAAAATGTGTTATAACCAAAATAAGAATTAATCCTATGGTTGACATAGACTCAAAACCAAAGATCACACCCCTAACAAATCTAGGAAATCAATAAGGAAAACCAATGGATTGAGGGGCCTTCCTAAAAATAACATTCTGGGGGATTTCAAGTCCCCAAAAGATTGGCTAGAGAAGGTGTGAGGAATAGTTATGATAACCCACATGTAATGGCCCTGACTAGTGCAAGTACCTTTTATTAAGGTATTCTCCCTTGAGGGGAGCTGAAATAGGGATTGGATATCTGCCCCAGGTACTGCAAGCACTTCCCACTAGCAATCACCTTTGTAGACACCTAAGAAAGGTCATTATGGATACCACCTCACAATTGGTGATCAAGTGAACAGTCGAAGGTATGATCACACATATGGATAGGGAAACTAAGTTCGAAGCCTCAATAAGTGTTATTGTTATGACCTAAGGGGAGTATATATAGGGATAAATGTATATAATATGACCCCAAGGGGGGGAATATATGGGCCAAAATGTACCCCAAGGAGGTGAATTGTGAAGTATGAAAGGTATTGGGTTATTTGGAGGGGGTTCCCCTATTTTTTAAGGAGTTATTGTGTAGCTAATATATATTGGAGTTGTTATCCATGCTCACATTTTGTACATGGTGTGTACTTCTATTCTATTCTAATAATTTAAGCATTTTGTATCATTACATTTGGTATTAGAGCATCGATCCTAGGGTTTTGCTTCCTCGAGAAAGTCATTTTGAAATTTTCTCTATAACTTTTTCATGGAGCCACTTTAGAAGGTGAACCCTGGAGGATTTTTAAAATACCTATCATAGTACCCGTGGTAAAAATTTCAGCTTCAAGGTCATTGTAATTGCAAAGATATACTTTGTGGAAGATAAGGTTTTTTACTAGTCTTGTAACTAGTTTCAAACAGGTGTTCCTGGTAAAACAGTCGTAAATTCTTCATAGAATATCCAAATTCCATGAGAGCAATTTCATTGGAAATAATACAGTTTGTAGTATTTTTGGTGTTAGTTTCATTATCATATATCAAATAATGGATGCATGGAAGGTTGTAAAAGTTTTCTCTCTTGGAAAGGACAAAAATTAGCAAGGTTTGGGAAAGTTACTATAACTTTCACTTGGCACATCCGATTTTGGTCAGACCTTTGGCATTGCAGAGAAGAAATTTTAGAGTACTACAGGTCACAATTTCAGACTCAAAAGGGTTGAAATTGCATAGATACATCGGAAGGAAGTTCAACTAGGACGATAGACTCCAAATCATGGTTTCAAAGTGTTGAAATAATGTAACTGCGAAGAGCATTCTTATTATTTTGTTATTGGATTAAATCCTCATTGTGGATTAATCATGTCATTATTATTATTTTTATTATTAGATTAATCCCCATTGAGGATTAATCAAGTCGGTAATT
>ML794227.1:64661-76038 GCA_009831015.1 Picea engelmannii | reverse complement strand
CAGATATACAACCTATTTCTGCAAATTTTTCATAGAAATATACCGGAAATTTCTGGAATGTCGCGACCCTTTTTTTTCTTCTCCGAAAAAAAATCTGCAAAAATAAAAAATATTTGCCCACAATGTCTGCCAAGAAAAGTGCTCTGATACCACTTGTTAAGAACCTGAATAGATCTACAAATATAATCACCATAAATATTGAATACACAATAGATTCACAAAACAAGATAGAAGAAACCACACTTTATTATTACCAAACCCTTGAGGTAGGTCAACAACATACAATGGATCCTATTATGGAAGGGATCCTCTCCTGTTCACTTGCCTCTTCGAGGGGGCATCCTTCTATTGAGATACAACTCACAATATAATATTTCTCTTCATATCCCATTACATTGCTTGAACCCCTTTATATAGTGCTACCATCATTTAAGAACATTATAGAGGAGGAATCTTCTAGAAGTAGAACCTTCTAAGAAGTCCTCTTACATTTATTATATCTAACTATCCATTTATTATATCTAACTACCATAGTGGGCCTTATTTAATAATATAGTGGAAATAGCTACCAAACAACTATATTTTGTGATGTTTCCCAGGCTTCAGTAATTAGCTCAATTCTTTTCTTGATATTCTTCTCCATGTAGCCTTTACATGATGTGAGGAGGGTGGAGGATCCTTTTAAATTGGCTTCAGAGGTGGAAGGCACGGTTTTTGTTAAAGGACTAACAAACAATGGGGTAGGAATCAAAGCTTCCTCCAATTACTTGATTTGGTCGTTTAGTTTGGCATTCTCCACTTCAATTCCTCCAATGGAATCATCAAGAGCATCTGCGGTTGCTCGGTGAAGTCGAGAGATTTGGGACGACTACATGTTCCTAAGGTTAATCTCTGAATGAGATTTCCCTTTCTGATTTGTTACATCTCTCTTTTCAATAATTAAATTTTTAGATTGGCTGTAAAAAACAACGCTCTGGAATACGAAGGATTTATCTTCGTAAAAAATGTCAGTCTCAGCTATTTCCATTGTGGAACTATGGTGCATCGCGTCTGTGGGCTTATTAACTTTGCGGAACACATCATCCATAATAGTTTCAAGTTGCATGTTCTCACTTCCAGTTTCGGGCTCTTCCGCTTGCCCTACAACGTTTTTTATTTCTTCGTCACGGGAAGCTTGTGAGAACTATCAATTTTTCCGCAAGGAGGGTTCTTATCTCCTCCTCCGTTTGAATAATTCTGGGTTGCTTTCTTACTGGGGTGGACCATTGGAGTGATGCTCTGTGATGTCTTGCTCTTGGGAGTGTTAGCTGGGGACTAGACACTCTTCTCACCGGAGCCTTTTCCCTGTTGTTTTTACAATTCAGTTGTGCTTTGAAATGTCTCTATGTCGTCATCGTCAGGAGAAGGAGTGTTGTTGTCATTGTCTCTGTCTTCGTTCAAGCGTGTATGGATAAAAGAGATGTTAAAGCCAACTGCAATCTGCTAGTAATTGTTCTAGAAAAATCCCATTAGGGTCGAACCCTCTTAGACTTTCAACATATCTTAGGTTCAAGTTGTTGAAATGGCCTGCGAATTCGTCAATATTGTTGGCGTTCCTGAAAACAAAGGCAGAGAAATGAATTGCTTTTTTCTCTTTCCATGGAAAAAATGAAACCAATAGTTGTATTGCCTTGCTATTTCTGTAACAAACATCTTGTCTGTGATGTGACATGGAAGGAAATAAGGATTTTCCTTGGAGCCAAAAATCATTATTACACTGTAATTTTCCATTTGTTCAAGTGTCCCCTTCCTATCCAAAAACTTGGTTTCCTAGTCAGACATCCGGGGAGCATCCTTTCCTAACAATAAATCTTTAAAAACTGAGACAAAGTCATTAAAAACATCATAAAAACAATGGGAGGCCTTGTGCCTCCACAAGGTCTGGTACTTGAACGTTACTAGGTCAAATTCATAGGTTATATTCTTGGACATAGACAGTTTTGGAAACAAAAAACAATTCACTATCACAAAAACCAAGTAGGATGACATACAAAATTTATTCTCTTCTTTGAATCGTGACAATTGGGAACAAATTTCAATGGAAATTAGCTTCCCCCAATAAAAAATGGATTGTTCCTTGACTGTGAAATACAAAATATAAAGAACCATGCAGGAAATGCTTGCCGTGGATTCCTGTCTCGTTATTCTTGTAAACTGCCAAGCAATTTCCCGGAATGGATTTATAAAAGAACTAACCTGCAAATTTGTGATATCTTCAGGAACTGTTGTCGGGTCTTCCAGGAACTCGGGTAAGAGGTCCAACCCGTTATCATGTTTTTTTAGGAACTGCTTGCAGTCTTGTCCTCTGAAGGTCAATGTTGGCTCCAACAATCTTAACATCTTGCAGAAGACCCGAGGTGACAAAGAAACAGGAGAATGGTCGTGCAGTGGAATAATTCTTTGGCTTGAAATATATTTTTCGGCGCACCAAGAGACCACCTCCTTACAGTCAAAAACTTCAGGGACACAGCATGCACGAGCGATTCCAGAGATCCAAATCACTTTGTTCTGGGTGGAACGGGATGAATAGTAAGAGTATGCCCTGGACCACTGAAATTTCTAGTCCTCACGCCCAAAGATATTCACTGTATCTCCACAGAACTGTTGTCGAGTTGCTGCCATAAGTTTACAAGAATGTTTGTTTTCTCCAGAGGATGTTTGAAATGAAGAGTTGGAAGGGATAATATAACCCTCCACAAATCTTGGTCCAATGCGTGTGAATGGGAGATCTCCTCGAGCCTTTCACTCATTAATGAAAATCTTGACGGTTGTTGCATGATGCGTTGTTAGCATTAACGACTAGTAAGTTCATACTTAGAAGTGAGAAGATGGCAGGTACGGCGAAGAGCAATTAAGGATTGGAGATTTCATGAACGCACCAACGCGATGACCCATGAAAGACATTCCATGCTATTTGAGATGAACAATCAGAAGGGATAATATAACTCTTCGTAGATATTGGTTTAATGCATATTAATGGGAGATCTCCTCGAGCATTTTGCTCATTAATGACAATGTTGACAATTCCTTCATGACGAGTTGTTATCATCAAAGCTTACTAATTGCATATTTAGAAAGAAGTACGAAGGTGGCGGGGACAGGAAAGAGAAATTAAGGAATGGCTAATTATAGAAAGTGGTCAGTTGGGCTTCAAAATAGGGTGACAAGGTATAGCCATGAGAGGTGAGGGTTCGATGGTCAAATTGTATGTCTCATAAGTTTTGAGTGCAAAACCCATAACACGGAAGAGGGCATGATGGGACAGTCCAGTGGTCAATTTGTATATCACGGAACTCCGGGTATTGTTTGCAGGCCACAGAACATTGGAAGCGCAATTGTGAGCCCGCCTATCTGGGAACCCGCATTTGAAAAAGTGGCTAAGTATGGAATAGGGAAACGGTAGGCTAGACTCGTTTTCGCTAATATATTGAAATTTGTAATAGATATCCCATTATCTGGCAAGATATTTTCTGCATGTTACTGGGCAAGTTGTGTAGTGATAGTCAATGTGACTATCTCGTCAAGCCTTTTACTTATTAATGAAAATCTGTACAGCTGTTTCATGATGAACTGTTAACATTACAACTTGGTCGTTTCATATTTTGAAAGAAGTGCGAAGGTGGTGGGCATAGGAAACATTGATTAGGAATTGGAGATTTCGTGAACCCACCAACCCAAGGATCTGCAAAAGAGATTCCAAGAAATGAGAAAGTATGGAAAGTGGTCGAACGGGCTTCAAACTAGGGTGACAAAGGTTACCTAGGAGACGTGATGCCCCGATGGTCAAATTGTATGTCTCGGAAATTTTGAGTGCAAAATGTGTAACACGGAAGAGGGGATGATGTGGGAGTCCAACAATCAATTTGTATATCATGGAAGTCTGGGAGATCTCCTTGAGCCTTTCACTCATTAATGGAAATATTTACGGTTCCTGTATGATGAAATATTAGCATTAAAGCTTACTAATTCCATATCCAGAAAGAAGTACGAAGGTGGCGGGGATAGGGAACAACAATTAAGGAATGGATAATTATCGAAAGCAGTCGGACGAGCTTCAAAATAGGGTTACAAGATATAATGAGCAGAGGTGAGGGTCCGAGGGTCAAATTGTATGTCTCGAATGTGTTGACCACAAAACGCGTAACACGGAAGAGGACATAATGGGGCAGTCCAACGGACAAATTGTATATCGCAAAACTCCGAGTACTGTTTGCAAGTCGCGGAACATTGGAAACATAATCTTGAGCCAGCTAGTCTGGGAATCCGCAATCGAAAATGTGTCTAATTATGGAATAGGGAAACAATAGGCCAGACTCGTTTTCGCTAATATATTGAAATTTGTAATAGATATCCCATTACCTAGCAAGATCTTTTCTGCATGTTTTTGGACAAGTTGTGTAGGGATAGTCAGTGTGACTGTCTCCTCGAGCCTTTTGCTTATTAATGACGATCTTTATGGTTGCTGCATGATGAACTGTTAGAATTAAACCTTTGTTGTTGCATATTTGGAAATACGTATGAAGGTGGCGGGCATAGGAAACAATGACTAGGAATTGGAGATTTCGTGAACCCTTCAACCCGAGGATCCAAAATAGGGTGACAAGGGTTCCCCAGAAGACGTCAGGGCCCGACAGTCAAATTGTATGGATCAAAACTTTTGAGTGAAGAATGTGTAACACATAAGAGGGGACGATGTGGGAGTTTGACAATAAATTTGTTTATCACAGAGGTCTAGGTGTCGTTTGTAGGTCACAAAACAATGGAAGTGCAATCTAGAGGCTGGAATAATTAATGTGCATTGGGAAGGGCACGAATGTGGCAGGGATGGAAGGGAGCGATAAATTCTTTGAAACTTTTTGTGAACTGAAGTAGAGTGAAGCTTGTGAGTTGGAGGAGTCTGAGGTGGAATTGTAGATCACAAAATTTTTGGGTGCAAGGTGTATATCATGGAACACGGGGAAAAAATTGGGTAAGTATGGAAAGGAATGACGGTCGTTCGGAGTGCCGTAAATGGCAGTTTAATGCGTGTTAATGGGAGATTCCCTCGAGGTTTTTTCTTGTTAATACCAATTGCTTCATACCAGTGTGTTGAGTTGTCACTAGTAAAACCATAATTAATGTGCATTGGGAAGGGAAGGAAGGTGGTGGGGATGGAAGGCAACGATAGATGATTTGAAACTTTTGTGAACCCAGGTAGAGTGAAGCTTGCGAGTTCAAGGAGTTCGAGGTGGAATTGTATATCACATAAGTTTTGGGTGCAAGATGTATATCACGAAACAAGCGGTAGGAGAGTTCGATAGCACCAACTCTGGAAATCACAACCATAAAATTTGCTAAGTATGGAAAGGAACGACGGTCACTTGGACTTGTGATGTGAGGATATAGATGGAGATGAATATATGTCAGTCCGCCAACCTGGGAACCCGCGATCATAGAAAGGAGACTAATTATATAACCAGAAAGGGATAATAGAGGGGAACAAGAAAAGGGAAAAAAGGGTAAGTATCTCATGGAACAACATCTACTGTTCATTTATTAATGCCAAACTTTTCAAACCTTTAGTGAGTTCTCACTAGTAAAAGAATAAATTGTAGATCACAAAAGTTTTGGGTGCAAGATGTATATGACGAAACAAGGGGCATAAGAGTTCGATAGTGCTAACCTGAGACCCGGTGGTCAGGTAATTGGCTAAGTATTGAAAGGGATGGTGGTCATTCGGGCTCATGATGTGAAGATATAGATGAAGATGAGCATCTACCAATCCACCAACTTGGGAAGCCGTGATCATAGAATTGCGACTAATTATAGAACCTGAAAGGGATAATAGAGGGGAAGAATACAAGGGAAAAATAGGTAAGTATAGAGGAGGGAAAAGAAAGGGAGAAACGAACATTTAGTCTAATATATGTAATATACTTGGAGGTCGACAAAGACAACTTCAAGTTTAAAGAGAATTTGTTTATATTTATTCCAATAGTATTCATATTAATATATCTTAATAGATTATTTGTGGTCCAAATGTAAACCATCTTCCAATTTGTAGGGTGTTTTTCGGCTCGCAAATTTCGTTCAAACCCATAAGCAATAGAAAAAAAATATATGACCTAACATTTTTATATGCAAGGATATTCTCAAATAGAAGAAGTTGTAATATATGCACAATATTGAACAGGAACATGACTTCAACACCTGAGTTGCCATGTTGAAATAGTCATTAATTGACTCTATTTACGGGGCCCCGAAGAATGAAAGCAGGATGGGTCCACCCATTTCTTTCTTAAGTATAGGATGGGTGCCACATAACTATGTCCTATCACAAATTATTATTCCATGCAAAATGTAAGGAGCGAATAGAGTAGTGTTGGCAGCCAAATCACATTTTTCTATGTGTCTTATAAGCTGCCTACACCAATGTTTGCAAACATCGATTTTTCGTCGCAATTCTCAGATGAACGACACTTTTATTCTTTGCGTCTTCCGCGTGATTATTTTCGTTTTGTTTTCACGACTGTAAGCGTGAAAACATTGGTCTTTCGAAGCCGCGTTAGAATCATTGTTTGAACTGTCGTCATCCTTCTTACTAATATGCCCTTTGCGCCTACATTTCTCTTATCATTCTGTATTGGCAAAACTTTCAAACTGTACTCATTGGACATTCTTGTATTGATTGCGTAATTTGGTTCTATAAGTTTGTAAGGCGTTGACTCTTGGATTTACATGTTTTTTTTATTTGGCCTACTTAACCATTGGTTTCACAACAATGCACTAATGTTATGGTTAAATATCTCACATATATCTTTGATATGATACCTATGTTTGTGTTATAAAACTATTGGCACGTTGGTCAAATCTGTTGATATAAACGATTATATGATTACCTATTGGCACATTGTTTAAACAATGGATATGAGTTGTTACAATGCAATGGCGCATGGTTAAACATATTCTTTTAGCTTTGAATCATATGATTAATAGTTTCAAACTTTGGTATAACGTTGATTAAACGCATTGTTCATACACTTACCATTGTTTCATTGGGCAGCTAAGTAACATGAGTATTGAAACCGGCGGTTGTACTTTGACCATAATTGTTATGCATGGTAGTGAATAACTCCACCACCTTCGCACGATGGCATTTATGCCTACCACTTATCACCGTTCACTTCTGCTAGCTCGCGCATCTCTGCTCCTGTGTGAGTATTGTGATCCAAACCATCGTTTTACCATGTGCTCAGCTCCATGGCACCAGTCGTGCGTATTGAGCCTAATGACAACCAAGATCTGTTAATGTTTGACCATGCCCGCCAAGATTTGGAAGACAACGGATGGATTACCTTTGTGAAACGATTTGAGGGTTTTAATCTCTGTGTAGCACGACAATTTTCCATGACCTTCGATGGCTGTAGAGCCAAAATGGGCGATATACAATTGGAAATTGATGAGAAATTTATCAGTCTCGCCACAGGGTTACCTGCCATTGGACAACGATGGTTCAAGAATTGTAAGGTCGAGGAGGTCCCGTGGACACTACTGTTCCTCTCGCGCAAAGTCACCTCTTGTGACAGAGGTATGCCCATCTCTGCACTCAAACCACGATGGCACGATACATTAATGCTAGTCAAGCAGTTCGTGACCTGTGAAGGTCGATACGGGTTTGTGTTCCTCTACCACCTTCGTTTGCTGATGATTTTTATAGGGTATCCTTTAAACATGCCTTTCTACTTTCAACACAGTTTATATAAGATGTCTAAAATATTTAAAAGACAGAAGGTTGACAACAACCTGTTCCATCATGGGCTTATTAAGCTCATCGTTGTTTATCATTTGAGTTTGCACGGGGATAATTGGAGGGCTTTCATCGCCCGTAATGGCTTTGAGTACACAGACCCTGCACAGGTTGATAAACCTGTGGTAAGTGAAACCAAGGCCGAGCTGCCTGTACCCTTACATCTCCTATTGCCTAAACCCTCGGTCGACCCTCCTATTGTTTTACCCGACACTGTAACTAAGAGTGCAGAGGCCATTAAAAAGCCTATGAGCAAAAATCCCAAGGCAAACCCTACTGCTAACGCTAAGGGTAAAAGGAATGCCGGGCTCATTTCGAGAATGGCAAGGAACAAACCGAAACCCTCTGTTGAGCCAAACCCTATCGTCCTAAGTGAGGATTCCGACTCTGAGGTTGAACGTTTCTTGGCCAGTGAGTACCCCTACTCGCAAGGTTTATGTCCAGAACCCCCTTATGATTTCTTATCGAACCTTCCCCCCTGCCTAAGAAACGATCCTAGCTACCCTGGTATTAAATTGCCTCATGAAACCCTCGGTCATTTGGCCAAACCCTCACCTGCTCTTTCTAAACCCACACAGTCACCCTGTGACCAATGCGATTCATGGTTAGAACGATACTACAATGATGTTCCCATACTTCAATCCAAGATTCAATCACTGGAAGATCAAATTGCAGTTCTAACCAGTCAAAAATCCAAGCTCCAAGAAACAGATAAAAAGCAAAAGACAACCGACTCCATCCTTTTCAAAAACATGGAATCAGCCACGACCATTGTAAATTCCAAACTGGCATAATCAATGCAGCCTCGTCGCTATACAGGTATGGTTTTGATATCGTTTTTGTTTTGTAAATAATCTAGTTTGATATGATGATTTGAATTTTGTTTTTAAATGACTCAATCACTCATCCAAATGCCTCTGTCATTTGGTGATCACCCTGTACATGGTTTCATTTTGATAAAAATAGAAGGAATTTCGATTTGATATATGATTTGCTCATAGATTTTTTTGGATTTGAATGGTTATTCGTTTGGATTTCATTTGTTAAGTCTATCTGAGTGAAGTAACAAGATTAATGGTGTGTTTTCAATACAATTCGTTTTGTATCCACTCCTCACGGGAAGTTCCATACTCAATTTAGAATACGATTGTGCTCGGATTCAATCTCGTATGATTCACATGCTGTGTTTGTTAAAGATTTCGGGAGTGTATTTGTTATGATATGCTGTGTCATAAGATTTTCCAAATCATGAGTACCCCTCTGTTTAATTTAATTTGGAAAGAAATACTCTGTTTCATAAAAAATGATCTCATTAAAACTGTATGAGTGCGCCCGAATCGTGGGATGTTTTTGATTCGTAATCACTATGTTGAAACCTACCCTGTTCGATTCACTTCTATTACTGGCTGGATTATGAGTTGGTAAGATTGTTCGATGAGATGGACTCGTGTTTTTATTGTTTCTCTGTTTGATTCGTAAAACGAATTGATCGACATTAGTCACTCCTGTCAAATCCGATTATAATTCATTGCCAAATCAACGATTCTGACCGACGTCAAAACGATCTTGTTTGCCAATTTGCAGTAACAAATTATGAATTTTGTTAATCGATCGATCCTATCCCGATTTTATTTCAATTCATGTTCATGCCAGTTTGAATCATTCTATTCGTAGCTATGTCAACACAGTGATAACGGTTTGATAATGATCTCGTTTGGCTTCAATCGTATCCCTGGCTGATAGGATAACATACTGATTGTACGCGAATCGTTTTGATTGTGTCGATTCCAAATTGATATCATACCATTTCACTATGTTTGGATTATGGTTCTGTTCATTTGATTTTGTGGTGATACAAGAAACAGAGTATGCCTGTCTTTGTAGGCATTCAATTGATTTGGATCCTGTTAGTTTTGAATTGCATAACAAATTCAAATTAAATGATTCGTTTTCAGATTATTATTGGATGTCAATTGAATTGAAATCTTTTAAAATATTTTCGATTAATTTCAATGCTGATTCTGTACCTTATTTAGACTAGCTATAGAATCAGATGATTCTGTAGCTAATCTATAGAATTAGTTTTTCTATCATTTTATTAATAAAAGATCCTTCTAATTTGTTCATTTTGGTCCTTTTCAGGTGATTTCGAATTGCATGTGATTTGATGGACAGTTTAGAGGATATTTGGATGTTTTAATTTCATTTTAGTTTCCTAGTTTAGGCAAGTTTGGGATATATTCCCAGATTTTTGTAAATAGTTTTATAACTTCCACAGGGAGGTTTTACCCTGTGGAAAACCTTTAAATACTTATTATTTTTGTAATAATGATCATCCTCATTCGTGGGAGAACAAGGATATGGAAGTTTAATACAAACTGAGACAGAAGTTGATGTTCTGCTACAACTTTAGCTTTTCATAATATCAATCTTTTGTTTCATGTTTATGTTATCAGTTTGCATCTGATTAATGACTACTTTAGCTGTCTTAGTCTTTTGCAAATGATATGAATTAATCAATATGATCCATGTCTGATTTCTTCCATTATTTAAAAACATAGCAATTACTTGATTCAGTTTATGAATGACAGATTTCTCTTCTTCATCAATTGGATTATTCTGTATAAGTCTTTGCATAAAAGGTTTACCTAATTGTGGAGATTTATAAATTATATAATTGTTATGATTTTTATGTCTTGTTTGTCCTGTAAACCAACTCAAAGAGCATTGCAGCGTATCGTTTACGAGAAGCTTCTGAATTATTCGGTGTGGGTTTCCTCCCTCCGATCTGCTTGAACAATCATCTTACACATGACAAATCTGGAGCGTTTCCAGGTCAGTTTGTTGTTTATTCGTTTAGTGTATTTGTTAGTATTTTAGTTAGATATATGTGTAGTTAGTATATTAGATTGTTTAATTTCAATAAGTTTCATTTCTTGTTCATAAAATCATAAGATCAACAAAAAATATATTTCTTGTCTTAGGACAGAAAGCAAATGAGTTTTCCAGGTTTTATTTAAATCTGTATTGTGTGAATATTGTACATTTTGTGAATAAGTTATATTTCAATTAGTAGTTAGAATTAGTATAATATTAGTTAGCAGTTTGTATATATATAGAAATAGTAGATTAGTTAGTTTTAATTAGATTAGTTAGATTAGTTCGTTTTATTTATTGTTAGTTAGTTTAGTTTGTTTTATTTAGTTTTATTTAGTTTAATTTGTTTAGATTAGTTAGATTAGTTAGTTTAGATTAGTTTTCTCTTCGATTTTCTTAAGACCTTAGATCGGCTAACGGAGCCGCTAAACCCGTCAGGGTGGTTCATTCCAAACAGCTTGGGTTATTAGACAACCCCGGACCGGTTCCACTCTCTCAGTTGACGGACGGTCGATTTCGCCCCTCAACAAGTAGCTTTTATTTAAATCGAAGTGTTGGGAAGGGAAAAAAATATTTTCGTGCATGTTTAACTATGGATCAAAGAGAGTCTTAAATTCTTGTAGAAAGAGGTTGAATTCATCTATCAATAACTATACATGAAAATGAGTCAATTTA
>ML794227.1:40246-64552 GCA_009831015.1 Picea engelmannii | reverse complement strand
AATGGAAAACACCATATAAAAACCTCAAATATTTTATATTCAGATAAACCGAGTTAAAAAATACAGCTGAGATTATTTCCCAAAATAGCTCTCTTGAAATAGTTCAACACATATTCTCTGAAATTTAAATGCGTTTGCCATAATGACTGTGATTGGGGCTCCCGCGGACAAAAAAAACAAATATGTACAAGAATCAAGCCTGTAGACAGTCTTTTATAGATTTCAAATTGATCATCAAATGCTTTCCTGGTTAAAAACAACGAGTTGAATATCAATTTCGGGTCTTGGACTTCATGGGTGCTGCCAGCTAGATCTATCCCAACTTCTTGAATAGTTTGTCTCTTCTAGATATGGCCTGCCTGCATTAGATTTTTATTCAACATTCCATACTTTTCTAAGTGTTAATTTCTCTCTATCATCGAAAACTTGGGGTTTAAGGTGCCTTCCTTTTAATGTTCTTGGACATCCACATCTGAGACAACTTAGAGATACGATTCAGGCCCAATTCAAAGATAAGGGAGTGTTTTTATGTGACGTCAACTTTGGGGGAAAAAAAATATGTTAGCCAACAGAAGCTGAGACAAAAAATTCAAGCATATTGTGACTGGTATTCTCCTTGTATTTGATCATTTGTTTGGTTGAAAGGACTTCCTGGAGATTTGTATGTTGAATTTCTTTGTTTTATTGCTGTAAATTGGAAGGGACGTTCAAGTCACCTGCAAAATTATTCTCTGTTGAAGTATATATCTTCTTTCAACAACACAAATTTGGCAAGTGTATCAAATGTTGCAGATCCCACCAGAATATATCTTTCGTCATAGGAGTGGCACATATCGCGGCTCACAAAATGGTCCGGAATATTCGGAAGTGACATCAAATATTACTCCATGCCCAAATATACTTAGAAGGAAATTATAAATTTGGATCCTCACGAAGTTGAGAAATTGTATGAGTGGTTGAATCAACATTCTAAAATTTCATAACCTTCTATCTCAAAGTTGTAACAGACTTGGCAGACAACCAACTTCTATCTCAAAGTTTGTTGAGTGACATATGGATGTAGTAACAGACTCGACATACAATCAACTTTCGATCACTACTGGTACTAATGTCAAGTGTATCAAGTCGTGACCCCAAGCTCCAGGTAGCTTCAGCTTCAGGGATCCACACTGGCGGTGAATCCAGGCTCCAGATAGCTTCAACTTCGGACATTGACACTGGCGATGGAAATGGGAACAATTCCATCAACTGCAGGGTGGTAATTTAGTGAAAAAGTAGGCATGTCATTGTCAAAGCACTTAGGTTGCAGGGTTGACAGACCTGCAAAAGAGAATTGACTTTAGTGTTGCTTTGTCACGACAATCACAATGTTGTTGTGAGTCCATAAATCTTTGGAGGTTGGGTGCCATTTGTGATGATGACCTCGACATTAGGTGCATGTCAGACATTTATTATCTGGACATTGCAGTGTTAATGCAATTTCCATAGTCGACGATGGGTCGATTGCATTTCCACAAGCAATATTAATTGTGTAATTAATTAACATCCTTGAAGGACGTGAATCCCAAACAATGCCTGAAACTTTTCAACCAGTCATGTGTTAAGAAAATACATTATTTTATATTTTAAAAAATAAGAAATAGTATTTTCTATGTCTAACATTAGGTTGCACACATAAAATTTTTTAAGTTAACCAAAATTAATATGTATTCAAATCAAATCCCCGGAAGCGATCAAACTCCCTAGATATAGTTTATTTCTATCATGTTGGTTGGGATAGAAGGATCCACCACCAGGAGAAAGAAAAAAGCTAGCAATAAAAGCACCTGTGAAAACACAAGGTGGGGATGGAAGCACTCTATGAACAGGAAGGCACTCTATTCTTATCAAACTGTGATCCTGATGAACAACTCGAGAGATGCTTGCGGTGAGGCCATGGCGATTTATTCGAACAAGAAAAGTCAATACTTCAAGAATCGAGCAACTTCCGTTTTTTTCAAATATCGGATCTACTGCAACAAAAGAAATGCATTCTCCTTATTCAAAGCACGGGAAACAAAAGGAAGATTGATATTCAGTGGAAATAGCTTTGGAATATATACTACATCAAGGTCTCTTCTAAAGAATGAAACAAAATCATTGCATGAAAGTGGTAGTAAAAGGTGATCTTCAGAAACCGAATCATTACCTGAATATGTCAAACTTCCTGCAAAAGGTGGTAGTATAAAGTAATCTTCAGAAAGTGTTGCAATGTCAATAGTCTAGAATTCCTTCCCATTAAATTTTCCCAGTTACTTGTCGATGTAGGCATCAAAAACTTTTGAGAGCCTTGTTCCTATATTATATACCCACCTTCAACTACAAGGAGAATATTCTTGCAAAGAGCGGTAAGCTCTTCGACCCATAAGCAATTATATGCATAGGAATAGTGAAAAAAATGTGCAGTAGTGATAGAAAGTTGATTGTATGTGGAGTTTGTTACTACATCCATAGGTCGGTGAACAAACTTTGACAAAGAAGCTGACTTTGTTTCAAGTCTGTTACTACACCCAGGAGTCGCTCAAAAAACTTTGACATAGAAACTTTTGTAATTTTAGGATGTTGATTCAACCACTCATACAGTTTCTCACATTCGTGAGGATCCAAATTTATAATTTCCTTCTGAGTATATTCACTCATGGATTAATATTTGGCGTCACTTCCGAATATTCAAGACCATTTTGTAAGCCATGATATGTGCGACTCCTCTGGCGAAAGATAAATTCTGGTGTGGTCAGCAGGATTTGATACACTTGCCAAATTTGTGTTGTTGGAAGAAGCTATATACTTCAACAAAGTAGAGTTTTACAGGTGACTTGAAATTCCCTTCCAATTTACAGTAACAAAACAAAGAAATTCAACATACAAATTTTCATGCATACCTTTCAACCGACCAAAGGATAAAATATATGGAGAATACTAATCATAAGATACTTGAATTTGTTTTGTCCGAGTTTATGTTGGCTAACAAAAAAAATTTCGCTCAAAGCTGACGTCACATAAAACCATTCTCCCATCTTTAATTGGGCATGAATGAAATCTCTAAGTTGTCTCACATGTGGATGACCAGGAACATTACAAGGAAGGCACCTTAAAGCCCACGTTTTCGATGGTAGAGGGAAATGGGAATAAATATTTAAAATGAATGCTGGAGGATGATAATATAATCTTCTGAAATCTTGGTTTAATGCGTTTTAATGGGAGATTTCCTCAAACTTTTCACCTATTAATGCCAATATTTTTGAATATGTGTGGTGAGTTGTCACTAATAAAGGCATGATTAATGTGCATTGGGAAGGGTGTGAAAAATGATTTGAAAGTTTTGTGAACCTGGAAGCCTGGGAACTCGTGAATCTGTGACAACAGGAGGTGAAGAATCGACTAAGTATGGAAGGGTGGGGAAAAATGCCTTAAAAAAACTAAAGTAAGCAAAAAAAAATTCGAGTTCAAGATCCACAAAAAAAAAAGTTTAGATCCTATAATAATGACCTCTGCCAATTCGATACCAGGCGACTGGAGTGCATCTGGGGTGCTTGTGAGAAAAGCTATGATTTGATGAAGAATTGTTTGTATTGCAACATGTGAAAGTAATTGTGTCCTGATAGTATTTAAAATGAACACTGGGGGATGATAATATAATCTCCCATAGATCTTGCTTCAATGCATTTTAATCGAAGATGTCCTCAATATTTTCGATTATTAATGCCAATCTTTTTGAGCCTATGTGGTGAATTGTCACTAATTAAAAGTGTAAGTAATTTTCATTAGGAAGTGTGCGAAGGTTGTGGGGATGGACGGGAGCGATAAATGATTTCAAACTTTTCTAAACCCGAGAGTCCATGAACTCGTGAATCTGGGACAACAAGATGTGAAGAATCGACTAAGTATGGAAAGGCGAGGAGGTCAGATGGACGAGGACAGACTCATCGTAGGTAGAGTGAAGATTGCAAGTTTGAGGAGTCTGGGGTCGAATTGTAGATCACAGTAGTTTTGGGTGAAAGATGTATATCACAGAACATGGGGCATGAGAGTTCGATAGTGCAATCCGGGAACTCGCGACCATAAACATTAACTATGGGAAAAAAATTCTCAACTATGGAATATAGCTGGACCTCGACAAACTCAGGTTCAAGTACAAAGAGAATTTGTTTATAGTTATTCAAATACCATTCATATTATTTTATTTTAATAGTATTTTTGTGGCCCAAATGTAAACCATGTTCCAATTTAAAGGGTGTTTTTGGCTCGCAAAGTTTACTGAAATGCATAGGCAATAGAGAAAATATGAGTTAACATTTCCATATGCAAGCATATTCTCAAATATGAAAACCTGTAATATATGCACAGTATTAAAGAGGGATATGATGTCAACACCTTTGTGGATGAAACCTTTGTGGATGACAGTGGGCTAGCACAATATTACATTCTTACTATGATGATGCCTTAAAAAAAAAAATAACCATCAATTTTTTTGCCAATTCAAGATGGACACAAACAAATCATCATATCCAATAATATTCACCCATTAATGCGTTTTAATGGGAAATGTCCTTGAGCTTTCCGCTTATTAATGCCAATCTTTTTGAACTTGCATGTTGAGTTGTCACTAGTAAAAGCATAATTAATGTGCATTGGGAAGGGGGGAAGGTGGCAAGGATGGAGGGGAGCAAAAAATTATTTCAAACTTTTGTGAACCCGGTAGTCTATGAACCCGCAAAACTTTGAAGACTCGACTAAGTATGGAAAAGCAGGGTGGTTAGACGGAGAAACTGTGTGCCTGCATTTTCATTCCACATAACTGGTTGGTACTTGGAGAAACTGTTGTTCCATATATGTAAAGTTTTTCGTTTAAGGAAAACTATCGGTTGTTTAAGTGTAGATTGTATGCATTGGATGTACTTAGCTTCTATTAGATTTAGCTCTGCCAAGAAGTCTTGGAAGCTCTTTAAGTCATCAAAGTCTCCTTGTTCTAGAAATGAGAAAAAAGATTTAGATTTCTCAATGAGAACATTGTCCTCCAAACTAATTGGCTCTACGATTCTTATTGTTCTCATTGACGACACAAGGAAGTTGTATCTAAAATGTGACTTCTTTTCATTTTTTACAACTTCTTGTATGATAATGTCTATGAACTTTGGCAAGCCCTAGATCCAAATGATCTATGTTGCATGTCATGTATTTGTCCATAAACTACTCAATTTGTGAGATGTTGTCATTTCCATAGACCGATGCACCCTCTGTCCACAATAGTGTGTGGCCATGCCCACTCCCTCTATTCTAGAATTCGGTCACAAAACAGTAGCCCGATAGTAGTCACAAAACAGTGCCTCATCAATTCACTCACTCGTTTGTTGTTTTCCGCTTGCTCTTCTTTGCTTCAACTTTGCAAGGTTGAAGTCCTGCATCCGCAGTTTGCCCTATTGTTGCACTTTGTACTGTTGGGATTCTGCATTTGAGATTGGATCTATGTTTCTGGTGTTCCACATTGACGAGTAAGTTTCATTGCCAAGGTTGCACTCAAACATATGGTTTTCATGAACATAAAATATGAGGAGAACATTCGATTTCATTTTTTTATATCTCACTATGGGTGAAACATAGGTGGATTATGTGCCAAACATTGACATTCAAATGGGAACAAGAAATTTTGGAAGGAAACATAATGAAAAAAATGCACCAAACATATTGTTTTCACACAAGAACAAGACAACATCACACTCATGTGTCTTTGGCAAACGTATCATTTCTAGGAACAGAAAAAATGAGGATAACATTCGATTTCCTTTTTTATATCTTACTATGGCTGCAACAAAGGCGGGTTCCAAGCCCAACATTGAAATTCAAAGGGGAAGACGTTTTGGAAGGGAACAACATGAAAAAAATGCACCAAACGCATGGTTTTTAGGAACATAAAATACGAGGAAAAAATTTGTTTTCCTTTTTTTTTTTATATGTCACTATGGCTATGATAGAGGTAGGATCTCTAATGAACAATGATGCTCAATAAAAACACCAATAAAACATCATACTTATGTTTCTCTGGTCGTAGTAGTCACATACGAAGATGTTCTGCAAGAAGATTTTGGCTTAGGCATTCCTAGTATTGAAAATTCTTACTTGCAAACTGGAAATAACAAACATCAATCAATGAATAGGAATGAAACCATGACATTGAGACTCACTAGTGGATGGGTAATGAAAGAAGTGCAACTCCTGGCCTGAAAACTACAACAACAGGTCCAAATGCAGATGCATGACCCCAACCTTGCAAAGTTGAATCAAACAAGTGCAAGCAACAAAACAACAAAGCAATGAACAAGTACCAAAAGGTCCAACTGTAGCTGTAGGACCTCAACTCTGCAAATTTGAATCAAACAAAAATAAGCTGCATCCAACTAACTAACGAGCAAGCATCAACCAGTCAACCAGGAATGTCAGTGAAGAACAATATTGTCCAAATTCACTGCAGACAAGATTGTATCAAAAAATCAGAGGAAAATGTATTGTAACATGCTTGTTAAGAAAACATTTCAGGCTGTGAGGCATGTCAGGTAAACTTTTAAGGCTGTGAGGACCGTCCAAAGGCCTCCCACTTTGTAAACATTTAAGAAAGTTGTAGTTTGCACGATTGGAATTCTGCATCCGTAATTACAATTTCAATTCTGTCGTTCCCCATTCATGGGTAAGTTTCACTGCCATGGTTGCATCCCTATTCGTTGTTTGTTTTTTTTCCAGTTTGCAAGTAAGAATTTTCAATACTAGGAATGCTCAAAATCCTCTTGCAGAACATCTTTGTATGTGACTACTACGACTAGAGAAACAGGACTGTAATTTTGTCTTGGTCTTGTTCCCGAATGTCAATGTTCGACACAAAACCCGCCTCTATCGCAACCACATTGACATATAAAAAAGAAAATCATTTTTTCTCCTCACATTTTCTATTCCTGAAAACCATACATTTGGTGCATTTTTTTAGACCGTGCCTCATATTTTTTTTGCATTGCTATTATCCAACGACTCCTGGTTTGATGTCTAGGATATGGAAGTGGGCACATGTGATTGGAAGGGAACATCCTGAAAAAAAAACAAATTTATGGTTTTCAGGAACATAAAAAATGAGGAGAAAATTCAATTTCCTTTTTTATATGTCACTATGGCTACGATAGAGGTGGGTTCTTTGTCAAACATTGACGTTCAAGAACAAGAAAAAGACAACGTCACATTCCTGGTTCTCTGGTCGTAGTACTCACATACAAAGATGTTTTGCAAGAGGATTTTAACCCAAGCATTTCCAGTATTGAAATTTTTCACTTGCAAACAACAAACAACGAATAGGAAGGTAAACATGGAATTGAAAGCCGTCCATCAATGGGGAACGAATGCAGCACAATTCCAATCATGGTTGCAGAATCCCAAGTGTGCAAACTCCAACAAGAGAAACAACAACAAACAACCAAGAAACCAGTTAACAAGCAACGAACAAGCATCAACTAGTGAACCAATAATGTCGCTGAAGAACAATATTGCCCATATTCATTGTAGACAACATTGTATAAAAAAACATTGGAGGAAAATGTATTGTAATAGGCATGTTAAGTAAACATTTAAAGCTTTGGGGCCTGTTAGGTAAACATTTAAGTCTGTCAGGACCGTCGAAGGGCCTCGTGCTGTGTAAACATTTAAGAAAGAATGTAGTTTGCCAGGTCTGTTTATGTACGCAAAATAATTATTATATTATTTTATAATAATATAAAATAATAACAATAAAATAATAATAATAATAATAATAATAATAATAACAACAACAATAGTTCGAACAATAGAGACTATGCAAAAAAAAAATTAGTCAAAGACAAACTAATATGAAGTCAACTAATAAAAAACTGTCTCTCGATGCTCAAAAATTTGGATATCTAAACATTTTAATAAAAATAGTAAAAATTCAGAAAGACCGTAGATGATCAAAAACTTTAGATATGCTAACATATAAAACATTGGGAATAACGAAGGTTGCAATAAGACCTCCAATCTTTTATCCAATAAGATCATGACATATATGGTATTTTTTATTATATACAAATCAATGTTTTTAGTTCTCTAGTTCCAACAATAGAGATCATGCAAATATTTTTAGTCAAAGGACAAACTAATATGAAGTCAACAAATTATCGATCACTATAGTCCCTCTACACCTTTAGAAGGGACTAATAATAGTTGCTTTATGAGTAGAAAACCATAAATGAAGGAGAAATCATTAAGCTATATATATTAATTCACCAGCAAAACAATTTATGGGTGGGAAAAAGGAGAAGGTGATACTTCAAATATTGGGTTCCATTCTACAAGTCATAAATTACTATGGCATATATTAATCTAATGTCATAGGAGGAATTCTGCTAAACCAGAGTATATTTTGAGTTTGTGTTTATTATTTTTTTTTATACTGGGGGAATCGGCAACTCACGGTTCTCGTACTCGCGTGACACGGGGTCGATCCCCAGGCGGCTACCACTATAACCCCAGGTGCAACCACCCAGCCCGCAAGAATGGCGCACGGGTAAGTCCGGGTGAGAATCGAACATGAGACTTCATTTACAAATTTCCTTCCATTTACACGGCACTTGCCAATCCGTCTACACCCGTGCGGGCGAGTTTGTGTTTATTATTAAGTTAAACATTACTTCTAGATGATTTGATTATAAACTCCAATTTAATAAGTTTTTGTATTCATCAATTTTTTAAACCTAAAATTAATAAGCTATTAATTTATGTCAATGTAAATTGAAGGTAGTAAAAATGTTAAAATGTTGATATACTTATAATAATTTTCTTTTACTATGACAATATATAAATCAAAGGATTAAAATTATATATGGTTAAAAATATAACTCAATTTCTTACATTTTGTTTACAATAATTTTCTTTTACTACGACAATATATAAATCAAAGGATTAAAATTATATATGGTTAAAAATATAACTCAATTTCGTACATTTTGTTTAGATACATTTTCAAATTCCTTACATACACATTTCCAATCATACTTCCAACCCAAGGGACTCCTCTCTTGTAAATTTTATTTTCCAACTATAATGTCCCTTTCCAAATAGGAGCTCCAAAGAGGAGGCTTAATGGTCTAAATCACCCTGTTAGACTATAGACAGGGCCAGAAAGGGGTCAACGGGGTTACTGGAGGTCACTCTAGTCAAAGGTGTTATATTCAGAAAGTGACATTGAGCTAAAAGTGGCTAAAAGTGCTTTTAAGCCAATTTGAGCTAAAAATAGAACAAACGAGCTAAAATTAGAAGTCAATGCGAATTAGGGTTTCGAGTAGCTATAAGAAAAGGTTCAGTGACCTATTTCATCATGCTGGACCTAGACCAAGTTTTGAGGAAACCTTGGTCAGGTTTTGACCACTTTTCGACTTCAACAGGCTCATCGAAGATGGAGTGCCCAGGCGAAGCTGAGATCGCAGATCTCACTTATTTTGCGGGCTATGTGGACCCAACAAGGAGTTCCTTAGGGTTTTTGTAATGGGTTATAGGATGTCAACCCATGGGTTCTCCCATGTTTATTCCTTTTTGTAAGGGATTGTAAAATTATAAGTAAGAATGTATTGTAGAAGAGTAGGGGATAGTGGGAAGTGGCTAAGTGCAAGTAGTTCTGAGTTTCTTTGTGCAACATAATGTTTATGTAAGGCTATGTGCTCGATAGAGAAGTTGGATCTGTGCCTTGACCTAATTTTGGGAAGGAGGATCTGGTGCTCAGTGAACATATCTCCTGTCTGGTGCGAAGTTTGGCTCTGTGGTTTAGTGCACAGGAGAAAATGAATGTAAGAGATTGAAGAATAATAAAGAAGACGAAGCAGTTGGTGGACGCAGCTCCACACTTGGGTGAACCATTTATATCTTGTGTCTTTGGTTGCTTTGTGTTGTGTTGTTTATGTTATGAATATGCTTAGTGCTTTGCTTATTATGTATGTCAGATAGATTTGTTGATGCTTAGTTCTTTATTTGTGTTAGGGATGAATGAATGTTAGATCTAACTCAATGCTATGTGCTAAACGATTGAAGTGATTAATATTTATTGTTACTACTCCGATCTATATTTGGGTAAGTTCTGCGATGTTAACAAAGCTAATAAACTAATGCATATCACCTTCTAAGTGTTTCTAGAATACTCTGCAAAGTGTTATTATCACAAATCCGTGTCTCATCTTGGTTACAGACACCTAAGTCCTATAACCCCCCTTGCTTCTACCTCGGGTGAGACTTCTCCTTCTTCGTAGGTGTTTCCGAAAGGGTCGGTAGTTAGGGTTTTGTTGGTGCGTTGTTGAAGCATTGAACCTTGGGTCTGCCCCTGTGCCAACAAATGGTTCTGTTGCCGGGACCTCAAACTATGATTGCTGGGAATTGAAGTAAAGAAAAGAGAAGCTTTGTGCATAGATCTGCTGTTGAAGTGCATAGTAATATACTTGACTTGTGAAGCTATGTGCTAAGAAAGAAATCTGATCTGAAGAAAAGAGGTAAGATCTTAAAAGAGGTAAAGCTTTGTGCTTTGATAAGAGTAATATAAGTGAAATTTTTTGTTCTGAAAGCATGAATTTATGTATGTTTAATAGATTATGTCCTAGTATGAAATCTAGGGCACAATTGGAAGAAAGAGTTGATCTAAGTAAATCTAATAGAAATGAAGAAATATATGATATTCCTATGCATAGAAATAAATTTTGGACTAATAAGTGGATGCAGGAACCTAGAAAGATTTTTTGCAGATTGTAGGTCCAACACTATGATACTAGTGTGCAGTTATAACACTATGATACAGATTGTAGGTCCAGCACTATGATACTAGTGATTGTAGGTCCAACACTATGATAAGAGAAAGAGAGGATTGACACTATGTTATAACTACAGAAGACCGAGACATCTTGCTAAGGAATGCCCTGGTACAGGTCCTATTTGTCTTTGTTGTAAAATTGTTGGCTATGAGGTTGAGGATTGCCCAAGGATGATTGCTAAAGTTAAAAGAATGAACATGAGGCAAGGAAACTATGAAGGAAGTCAAGAGACTAAGAGCATGTTGGAGAATCATAAAGAGAAAGAATTAGAGAAAGTTCATACTACATTAGTACAATTAAAAGAAATGATGAATGATCACAAAGATGTTAGTTTACCAGAGATCCTGAAAGTAAAACAACGCATAAGTGCACGAATAAGAGACTTCGACAGAGACTGTGTCTTGGATGAAGAAACACAAGTGAATATTATGACAAAAGACACTTGGCAAATTTTGAGAAATCCTATTGTGGTACCTTCATTGGGAAGGATAGGATTGTTTAAGGGAAATATGATAGCCTTATGTGGAAGAGTTACTAATATACCTGTTATTATTCATGGAACATCGACTAAAGAGGAATTTGAAGTCATTAAGTTTATTGGGGACAATGCCCCTTTCCCACTTTTACTAGGTAAGACTTGGATTGAGAAATATCAAATCAGAAGGAAAGCAGAGGAAGAAGCTATAGAAAAGAAAAAGAAAGAACTAAGGGATTTCATAGCTAGAAAAATAGACCGACTAATAGAAGAATGAGAAGATAAGTCGAAGCAACAAAGGACAAGAGAATTAGTTGTCAATGTTCAAAGAACACAAGAAGGTTTGAAGGACCTATCCATGCAAGAAAAAAGAATGCCCACCCTAGAATTAATAAGATAAGGGATATTAAATTCGAACCCTTTGAGAGCACATCAACAGTGAAAAGTCACTACGCTAGGAGAAGATAAGAATAAGAATGGAAAGAGGAATCCAGAAAAATCTAGAGAGACTCATATCATAGGAAAGAAGGCAAGGAAGCTCAGTAAAAATAGATCTAGGTTAGAAATGCTACAGGAAGATACAAAGAATAAATGGAAGACTTCACAGACTAGAACCTCGCAGGAGGCAGGTTCGTAGGATTTGAACCTTGCTAGAACAGGAGGACCGCGCAGAATGGGACTTCACCCTGGCGAAGCTATATGACTGTTGGAGGTGCCCCGCCCATTAGAACGATGCTCCAGAATGGCTAGGAAATGAATTTATGGGTGGATGGACCACTTTTGGGACGTTGATACCACATCATAACTGATAGATTTGCATTGATGGAAGCATTTGTGCCCATTGGAAGAATCCGTTACGGTGCCTCACTTATTTAACCCGTCGGACGCTGCGCTGGGACCACTTTTTTCCACCTGTGATTAATTGAGCCAAGAAGAGAATTGATTGTGTGTCGAGCTATTCTATCAGAATCTATACCTCACCATCCATTTGTCTACCCCGCCTGTCTGTTTTCCTACCTCGACCTGTTTGTTTAAAAGTGAGAATGTTGGGCGAACCTAGTGCATTAGAGAAGTCTGTCGAGGAGGTCCTCAAGAAGATAATGGTCAATAGATAGTTATCTAAAGGTGTCCAAGCATCATCGACCAGGGCACTGCAGTCTTCCCCTTCGACTCGACGATGTTCTAGCCGTGTCAACCTCGTGACCGAGCAACAAAGTAAGCATTGCGACGATATGGATAATGCAAAGAAGATCCCATCGATCTTACCAGAGTACATTCCACCGTTGGCTCGCATGGTTAACTATGATAGCATTCCATGCGATTATGAGTACATTATGTTCACTGCATATATTCCAAAGGGAATACGCGTAGTTGGGAGTCAGTTGGGACAGATCCCATTACTGAAGAACAACGACTTCAATCTAGGCAATAGAAAGAACTATTCTATGCTCGCACCCCACTAATACTTGACAAAGACAACTAGGAAGATGCCTCGCCTTGTCTCCCAACCATGGATTAAGGAGCTGGCACAGTCCACTGTGCTAAATGTGATGAAGATTCCCCATTTTGGCCATCCCTAGGAGGTTAACGCTTTCGATAAAACTCCTCTTGTCGTGCTACCATGGAGAATACCTGTGGCTCAACCTGTGGATTACTGTGGATCTAACGTTGATCCACTTGATTACAGGACTAAGCATGCAGGGACCTGAACCTCAACAATTTTATCCAGGGAAGGCCTCAGACCACTCCCTGGCACAGCGCATCAAGGAAGCTTATGAAGAAATTGAAAAAGGAAAGTGAGGCTACAAGGTAGCCTCTATACAGGATGGAGCAGTGCGCCTTGCTTGCCAACTCATAGTTGGTGTTGACACGAAGCTCAATTTTTTACCCTTTTAACCTGAAACTTCACCTTTTTCTAGTCATGGAGTTGCCCTTAGTCCTGAAAATGAGTCAGAAGTCTTTCGATTTTTTTTGGGTTTCGGGATTCGGATTTTCACGAGGTATGATATTTAGTTAGAAACTCTAGAGTCCTAGTGCCGAAACCCCGAAAAGGATTTATATTAAAGTAATAAAACAAAAAAAAAGAAAAAGTGGGTGTTATAAGTCTCGACACGTGTTTCAAAAAGAATCCTTTAGTCGTGATTAATTAAACTCTTAAATGCGATCAATAATTCATTAATCTTTCATGATTTGGGTTTTCCTGTGTCAAAGTGCTTTCAAATTGTCAAGCCTCGAGCGCCCGATCCCCGAATTTCCGAAAAAGAAAATAAAAGCAATAAATTACTAACCTCGATTAATTAAAGCATTAATACGAGTGATTAGCGCCTAAATTAATCCCATCACGATTTCACGATTCAGGGTTTTCTTATGACATACCTCATGTGTACATGATCCCCGAAATTCTGAAATGTGAAATCGCAAATTTTTAACAAAGTTTAAAACAAAATTAAGTTAGTTTAAAACGAGATTAATAATGACTAAACTACTTTTCGCGTTTCACATTTCGGGATTTGTTGAAAGCAGTCCTTTTGAAACTCCAGTTTGAAATCATCGATACGCGGTAGTATTAATAACAAAAAAATGGAGATATTTTTTATATGAAGGCATATATCATGGCGTATCTTCCTCATTAAAACATTAATTCCTTATCGCCTGTAACAATACGCTCATATTAAGACAAAATAAAGGCTAATAAACGTTCCATAGTTCGAATTTCATTCTTGTTTTTACAAGCAGGAGTGAGTTGCATTTATCCAGGCTTATATATTTTTCCTCTGCAAACAAGTTTTCAGTCTAAACGCGAACATTATGGAACCTAGAAAGGAACCTAAGAAAAGTGAAGAAGTAGTTGAAAGCTCGAGACCAGAAGGAGATGTCGTGCCTGATACTACACTGCATGCCATTGATTCCATCAAATCATGGAGGAAAATTTTCGAAGGAAAGCAGAGGAAGAAGCTAGAGAAAAGAAAAAGCAAGAACTAAGGGATTTCATAGCTAGAAAAATAGACCGACTAATAGAAGAACGAGAAGATAAGTCGAAGCAACAAAGGAAAAGAGAATTAGTTGTCAAGGTTCAAAGAACGCAAGAAGGTTTGAAGGACCTATCCATGCAAGAAAAAAAAATACCCACCCTGGAATTAATAAGATAAGGGATATTAAATTTGAACCCTTTGAGAGCACATCAATAGTGCAAAGTCACTACACTAGGAGATGATAAGAATAAGAATGGAAAGAGGAATCCATAAATAATTAGAGAGACAATTATCATAGGAAATAAGGCAAGGAAGCTCAGTAAAAATAAAGCCAGGTTAGAAAAGCTACAGGAAGATACAGAGAATAAATGGAAGACTTCACAGACTGGAACCTCACAGGAGGCAGGTTCGCAGGATTTGAACATTTCCAGAATAGGAGGACCGCGCAGAATGGGACTTCACCCTGGTGAAGCTATATGACTGTTGGAGGTGCCCCACCCATTAGAACGATGCTCCAGAACGGCTAGGAAATGCATTTATGGGTGGATGGACCACTTTTGGGACGTTGATACCGCGTCATAACATATAGATTCACATTGATGGAAGCATTTGTGCACGTTGGAAGAATCCATTATGGTGCCTCACTTATTTAACCCGTCATATGTTGCGCTGGGACCACTTTTTTCCACTCGTGATTAACTGAGCCAAGAAGAGAATTGATCGTGTGTCCAGTTGTTCTATCAGAGGATATACCTCGCCATCCATTTGTCTACCCTGCCTGTCTGTTTGCCTACCTCGACCTGTCTGTTTAAAAGTGAGAATGTTGGGCGAACCTAGTGCATTAGAGAATTCTGTCGAGGAGGTCCTCAAGAAGATAATGGTCGACAGATAGTTATCTAAAGGTGTCCAGGCATCATCGACTGGGGGACTGTAGGCTTCCCCTTTGACTCGACGATGTTCTCGCTGTGTCAACCCCGCGACCAAGCAACGAAGTAAGCATTGCGACGATATGGATAATGCGAAGAAGATCCCATCGATCTTACCAGATTACATTCCACTGTTGGCTGGCACGGTTAACCGTGATAGCATTCCACGCGATTATGAGTACAGTCTATTCACTGCATATATTCCAAAGGGAATATGCGTAGTTGGGACATATCACGTTACTGAAGAATAATGACTTCAATCTAGGCAACAGAAAGAACTATTCTATGCTCGCACCTAACTAATACTTGACAAAGACAACTGGGAAGAAGCCTCGCCTTGTCTCCCAACCATGGATTAAGGAGCTGGCACAATCCACTGTGCTAAATGTGATGAAGATTCCCCATTTTCTCCATCCCCAGGAGGTTAACGCTTACGTTAAACTCCTCTTGTCGTGCTACCATGGCGAATACCTGTGGCTCGACCTGCGGATTACTATGGATTTGATGTTGATCCACTTGATTACAGGACTAAGCATGTAGGGACCTGACCCTCAATAGTTTTATCCAGGGAAGGCCTCGGACCACTCCCTAGCACAACGCATCAAGGAATCTTACGAAGAAGTTGAAAAAGGAAAGCTAGGCTACAAGGTAGCCTCTATACAGGATGGTGCAGTGCACCTCACTTGCCAAATCATAGCTGGTGTTGACACGAAGTTCAATTTTTTACCCTTTTAACCTGAAACTTCACCTTTTTCTAGTCATGGAGCTGCCCTTAGTCCTAAAAATGAGTCAGAAGTATTTCGATTTTTTTTGGGTTTCGGGATTTGGATTTTCACGAGGTATGATCTTTAGTTAGAAAATCTAGAGTCCTAGTGCCAAAATCCCGAAAAGGATTTATATTAAAGTAATTAAACAAAAAAAAGAAAAAGTGGGTGTTATAAGTCCTGACACGTGTTTCACAAAAAATCCTTTAGTCGTGATTAATTAAACTCTTAAACGTGATCAACGATTCATTAATCTTTCGCGATTCGGGTTTTACTATGTCAAAGTGATTTCAAAATGTCAACCCTCGAGCACCCGATCCCTGAATTTCCGAAAAAGAAAAGAAAAGGAATAAATTACTAACCTCGATTAATTAAAGCATTAATACGAGTGATTAGCGCCTAAATTAATCCCATCGCGATTTTGTGATTCAGGGTTTTCTTATGACATACCTCATGGGTACAAGATCCCCGAAATTCCGAAATGTGAAATCGCGAATTTTTAACAAAGTTTAAAACAAAATTAAGTTAGTTTAAAATGGGATTAATAATGACTAAACTACTTTTCGCGTTTCACATTTCAGGATTTGTTGAAAGCAGTCCTTTTGAAACTCCAGTTTGAAATCGTCGATACGTGACAGTATTAATAAAAGAAAAATGGAGATATTTTTGATATGAAGGCGTATATCATGGCATATCTTCCTCACTAAAACATTAATTCCTTATTGCCTGTAACAATACGCTCATATTAAGACAAAATAAAGGGTAATAAACATTCGATAGTTCGAATTTCATTCTTGTTTTTACAAGCGGGAGTGAGTTGCATTTATCCAGGCTTATATATTTTCCTCTGCAAACAAGTTTTCAGTCTAAACGTGAACATTATGGCACCTAGAAAGGAACCTAAGAAAAGTGAAGAAGTAGTTGAAAGATCGAGACGAGAAGGAGATGTTGTGTCTGATACTACACCACATGCCATTGATTCCATCAAATCATGGAGGCAAATTTTCGAAACCTTGGACTACGAAATCAAAAATTATCCCAATGATTCTGAAAACAAACTTCGAGACATAGAAGAGTCCGAACTTCACAAAGGCCAATTAGTAAGACAACTACATGCTAAATTGAATTCAATGAAAGGCCAGGTTATAGATTTGAAAGTTTTTCAGGACCAATCACTGGAAATACATGCGAAGATAGAATCCGAGCAACAGAGAGTAATCTCCCAAGTAGAGATTATTTAGAATTATTTTAAGGAAGTAAGCAATTCCCTTGATAATATTATTTTTAAAGAAAAAGAAGCTAAAGAAACAAGGGCCACTTTTCAAAAGGTAGTTGTATGTTAAGAAAACGAAGAAGTATCGAAAATTCCAAAGCTTTCTGTCACAGAGAAGATCAGAGGCGATATCATGCTCAAGGTGTGGGAAACCAACACAGCAGAAAACAAAAAAATAGCCAAAGAAATCAAAGACGAATGCGAAGAAATCTTTGATTTTTTGGAAAAGGAATCATTACGTATTGGAAGAGACAATTGCACTGGGCAATTAGGATAGACAAACATTGTAAGACACCGGTTGAATTTCAAAGAGGGTTTGAACAAAATTCAGATGGAAATTTCACAGTGAAAGAAAATGTATGTTACCCTAATAGATAGGTGGCTAGTGAAGCCAAACTTAAAATATCAATCAATTAAGTTTGCTGGTAAAGGGATCGAAGACCACCTTCCAAAAATTCAGAGAAAATTTTATCTATTCGAAGCAAAGGATTTTCCAGAGCATCCCAGAAATTTTGTACACTTTCTTGAAAAATGTATTAAATGTATTGGGTTGAAAGAAGGAGACACTTCAATAAAACAATGAATTTCATTTTGAAAACTTATATTATCGAAACGATAGGAGAATAAAAGATAATCACGCAAACAATTGAGGTTTGCATTTTTGTAGCTGTTTGCCCCTAGGAGTTAGGAAATCACCAACCATCAATGTATGGGTGATCTAGTATAAGTATAATTTCAGGAGACTGAAAACGGGTTTTTTCTGGGCGCATTGTAAAGAAGAATTTGAAGATATTTTTGAATTAATACAAATACATATTGAAGATTCCATATCTGGTCAAGTTTGAGTTATGAGCTTCTCCATTGTTTCATATTTTTCAGATATCTCTTTAATGATCACTTAACTACAATTTAGTACAACCTCTACTGTGGTGATTAATCATTCTTGCAATTTAATTGTTTACAACTTTTCCTCTGTATCGACTATCAGCAGATACAAGACCTGTAAATGTTTTAGATTTCAATATCATATGCTTCATTAGTAGTTTTTCTTAATTATTTTCTTCTTCTGTCACAAAGTGAGATTCCTCTTTAATTGATGCCTCACCTTGTTCGACAACTTTATGTTTTCTTTTCATTTCATGCATATTCCCTTTTTCAAAATTTAGCTCAGATACCAGAAACGACCTTTAGTTTCGTCATACTACTAGTTTAAAGTTTTGGAGTTCTTCTTATATGTTTTGAAGCAGAAATAGAGAACCCTTAAAAGGAAACAAAAGAATTTATCCTTTCAACCTTTATCCCTCATGACTATTCTAGTTACAAGACAACCCAATATCGAGCCTGGATTGTCATATCAAATGAACATTGCCTTAAATTTATTTAACACCATCTTACAAACAACAAATAATTGGGTTGAGTTAGAACGTTCATGGGCAGTAATTGAAAGAGATATTAGTGTCCGGGAAAACTGGGAATCTAGACAGAGACAATTAAGGAACCAACCATAGGCCTTCTTTGTATAACTGATTTTCCTATCCTTATCTTTCTCTATCTTTCAGATGCCTTGATGGTGTACTTTAGAGCCTTAAAGTATAAACTCAGGAACAAAAACTAGCAAGATCGTAAGGAAGAACCACACCACACAGGTCACTGGGTTTGTGGTGGACCTCGTAGGAAAATGTGTGGAGGGCATGCAGATGAATTGGGAGAGTTACCTCGTCAATGAACTCGAGAAATACTATCCTGAAGCTCAAGATATAGGATACAAATTGCACTTCAGCCGGCTGATCGTTTTGATCACATTTGTTGCTTGGAAGATGCCTGAAGGAGCCACCTTTCTGGAGATAGAACCATCGGGGTCGTTGGCCACTAGGTTTTCTACCTTATGGTACACCAATGATATGTCGAAACAGTGGCACTCCAACACTTTGTTCCATGAGTATTATCAACCACTGAAGGTTTCCATTGAAGAATTTCCATGCATGACACCGCGCACATTGCACCAGTATAGACCGATAGAAAAGTTCCACGCATATCTGCATTTCATCTATATCACTACATGCAGAGATGAGATCAAGGAAGAGTTAAAATTGTACTATAAGCTAACAAATGAGGACATGGAGCAGATCACAAAGGAGTGGCCGAAGGAGTTCCTTGTACTTGTTGTTGATGCAAAACTCTCTTACACTGACACCATAGGAATCCCCATGGTCACCCGAGTCAAGCACGTCGGATAGTCCAGTGGGACAAAGAAGAAGAAAAAGAAATAAGAATTCCATAATATAGAGACCGATGAGGAGGACACCGCCTCTGAAGAAAATGGATCTAGATCGCTAGGAGGAGGGGATGAAGAAAATGGACATGGAGGAGGGGATGAAGAAGAAAAGCAAGGAGAAGGAGAAGCTACACCACCGAAATATCCCTCTACTGAAAAAGTAACATCGCAGAAGAGAAATATTTCTCTGCAGAAACCTTCAGCAAGAAATAAGATGCGGGCTAGTAATCCCCAGTTAGAGGCCACGCTCATGGAAGACGACATCGGTTTGGTACGCGGAGCCATGGAGGATGCTTCTGAGGACATCTTGCAGAGATATCGAGCGAAGCAGGAAGAACTATATGGCAAGGTCAAAAAGGAATTGAACGAAGTACATCAAGCCATTCATTCAGTCCACACAGTACCTACTGTGTCACAAATTGTGGAATTGGGGGATGAACCAACCCAATTGAGAAGACTTGTAGATGCGACAGAGGCTCAAATTCAAAAAGTCCAAGAAGAGAAGGAGAAGGCTACAGAAGCCCTGAAACAAGAGAAAGAGGAAGTATTAGAGCAATTACGAGTAGCGCGGTATTATGTAACCACCTATGAAAATGAGAAAGAAGAGTTTCAGGCAATGATCCTGGAGGAAAAATCCCAGCTACAGAGAGAAAAGGAGAAACTACTCGCAGAACGGGCTACAGTCAAAGAAGCAGTGAGTAAAGCATGTCGCTCTGTGCTAGGATTGAAACATGAGTAACATGAGTAGGTCAAGGTTTAATTTGAGAATATTGTTGAGACCATCCAGCAGCTTCAAGCGAGGATAACGGAGTTGGAGATCCAAGCAGTACCGAGCACCCCGCAGGAGGTGTGTGACTAGAGGGAGGAAGCCGCTAAGAACGTAGTAGTAAGGATCAGAGCCCTTGCCTCAGAATGAAAAAAATTGAGTGATAGAAGCACACAGACATATGAACGCCTCGTAGAACATTCAAATCTAAGGAAACTAGACGCACAGTTACAGGAGGCACAACAACAGGCTTTCTTCGTGCAAGCACAGATGAAGCTACTCAGCGCAGTTGAAAGAATGAAGAGATGTCAAGATCAGTGCGGGGGGAAGCAACAAATTACTACCATCCAGGGAAGGGTAATGGAAGTTGCACAGAAGATACAACCTGTACATGATTAAGCCTGCAAGGTGTTCGAAGAAATGGAGGGACAAGGCTCGCAACTACACCAAGTGGTTGAAACAGTGGAACAACGCTTGGAAGTGCCTGTTACAGAGAAGATGATCTAGGAGTTCATTGAGCAGGAGGATCAGGAGAAGAAGCAATTCGAGGTATCTCGAGTGAAGCTCGAGGCCTTCAAAGCAACATTTCCCAGAGCTTAGTGACTCGGGACGAGCCACAGGTGAGGAAACCTTGGTTAGGTTTTGACCACTTTTGGACTTCGACAGGCTGGTCGAAGATGGAGCGCCGAAGTGGAGTTGAGATCACGTATCTCACTTATTTTTTGGGCTATGTGGACCCAACAAGGGGTTCATTAGGGTTTTGTAATGGGTTATGGGATGTCGTCCCATGGATTCTCCCATGTTTAGGCCGTTTTGTAAGGGATTGTAAAAGTATAAGTAAGAATGTATTATAGAAGAGTAGGGGATAGTGGGAAGTGTCTAAGTGCAAGTAGTTCTGATTTGCTTTGTGCAACAAAATGTGTATGTAAGGCTATGTGCTCGATAGAGAAGTTGGCTATGTGCCTTGACCTAATTTTGGGAAGGAGGATTTGGTGCTCAATGCGCAGATCTCATGTCTGGTGTGAAGCTTGGATTTGTGGCTTAGTGCACAGGAGCAACTGAATGTAAGAGATTGAAGAATAATAAAGAAGACGAAGAAGTTGGTCGACATAGCCCCACACTGAGGTGAACCACATATATCTTGTGTCTTTGGTTGCTTTGTGTTGTGTTGTTTATGTTATGAATATGCTTAGTGATTTTCTTATTATGTATGTTAGATAGATCCATTGATGCTTAGTGCTTTATTTGTGTTAAGGATGAATGAATGTTAGATCTAACTCAATGCTATGTACTAAATGATTGAAGTGCTTAATATTTCTTGTTACTGTGCTGATCTATCTTTGGGTAAGTTCTACGATGTTAATGAAGCTAATAAACTAATGCATATAGCCTTCTAAGTGTTGCTAGAATACTCTGCGAAGTGTTATTATCACAGATCTGTGTCCCAGCTTGGTTACAGACACCTGAGTCCTGTAACCCCCCTGCTTCTACCTCAGGTGAGACTTCGCCTACTTCGCAGGTGTTTCCAAAAGGGTTGGTAGTTAGGGATTTGTTGGTGCACTGCTGAAACATTGAATTCTGGGTCTGCCCCTATGCCAACACATCACGATGTAGATTTTGACTTGTCATTGAGGAGAGAGACATATCTCAAGAGAGGTATCTCAGTGGAATCCAGGAGGAATACAACAGTGGTTGATTTCAGTGTTGAGAGACACACCCTAGTCACCGGGGATTTCACACAGATCTTCCATCGATATTCAACAACTATTTCACAGGTTGCAGCAGCAAGGGTGCACTGATTCAAGTTGAGGGAACAACTTGTGATGAGGTTGAATGGATTGAATTGTCCTTCTTAGGGAGAGTTCAGATATTCCCCTCTGACCCATTTGAGAGGAAGGAAAAGTGCATATTTTTCTTGGTTCCTCTTCAGATTCCGACATAAGAATCATCTGGGGTGCACTTTCCGGACATTGGGAATGCCACACTTGGGGAGGACACATTCGGGGTTCCTGATCGATCATCAGTTCAGATAGGGGGGAATATTTCCGACCCATTTCACAATAGACATGGGCGATCGGTTTGAGACACATATCATTTGATTCTAATGGTGGAATCACTATGGCGCAGTTTTCCAGAGCAGGGAGGTGCATTTCCCCCAGGGGGATCCATATGAGAACTAGATACACCAGTTGAGGTTCAGACAGTCACCAGGAATATGAGGTAGATCAAGGCGCATTGTTTGGGACAATTTATAGGAATTTTTGAGAGGTATAGCCACTAGGGAAAACTTTCCAGACTTGCAACAATTGTCGTACGAGCTCTCATATCCGCAACAGTTCTTCATCTCATCCATTGCATTCCACAACATTTTTCGAGTATCAGGTATTATTGTTTTAGTTTCTATTGTATTCTGGTTAAGATACTTTTGTCATTGATATAGCTGAGTGATTTATTTTATTCAACCGCATTCGACATTTGTACTCCACGAAGATTTTATAATATAAGATTTGTAGTCTTTTGTCACCATTATTATTTGAATGCTCATTTATATGCCGTAAAACATTAATCCTACACACAAATTAGTAGAGTTTCCTAGACTATCCAAGTCAAGAACATTACAGTGGTATCATAGCTTTAGTCCTTAGAACCTCTAACTAAAGACGATGAGTGCAGTAGAGGACCCAGGGGGACGTGAGCACGTAGGTGAAGAATATGTCACTTACAATAGACGGAAGGAGGGAATACCTAGATCTAATTTCCCCCCTTTTCCTCCTAGCTCAGAGGAAGAGTAAGAGGAACAAAAGGAAGCAAAGAGAAGGGCAAAGCGAGAGGTTGAGCATGAGGCAAAGAGGATGTTAGGAGACAGATATGAGAGTCCAGAGGGCAGGGGTAAGGCCCCCATGGACCTAGATGCAACCTTCATGCAGGTACTCAGTAATATGGTAGTCAATCAGCAAGCCATGACTCATTATTTGGCGCAGATGGATGATAGACTGGATATAGTGGGCACCCCAGGTGTTGGGTATGTGTTATATTCTTTGCATGAGTAGTAGTGTCTGAGCGCCTGTGCCGGGCGTGCAGGGGGGTTAGAGGGGGGGCCGCTAGGACCCCCTTGGGGGGTGCAGGGGGGCAGTGTCCCCGAAATTTTCTTTTCGGGACGACATATTTCCGGGACCACATGATATTAGGTGGTTTTTTGGCACATGGTTTTTTGCTAATGGTTTTCTATTTTCGGTTAAGGAATTAGGGTTTTGGACTAATCCAGGTCATTGGGTTAGGGTTTTGGATGCCGCTGGCTCCTATATGTATATTGTATTGTAAACAATGTATGAATAAAATATATGTTGGTTTTCTCGGTTTGGGTTTCCAGGTAAAAAATCTCTGTGTAATGTTTGTATTTGCCATTGTATCTTTTCTGTTCTTTTCTGAATATCAGTTTGCAGTAGATATTTTACAAGGTTAGAATTTACATTTGGTATTAGAGCTTTATTGGCTTCAGGGGGACACCTTTGTCGTCAAGGGTTTGGCTCGGGACTGTGATAAGCCTTGTTACAGTGAGAGATCTGCGGTATTGTTTTTCAGGTGAAAAGAAATGGAAAACAATTTGAAGATGGAGATCGAGAAGTTTAATGGGAAAAGATTTGATTTGTGGAAGCTCAAGATGAAAGATCTTTTGGTGGACAGAGATCAGTGGATCGCGGTAGATCCAGGTAAGGCACCTACAGGAACTTCTGCAGATGACTGGAAAAAGACGGATCAGAAGGCAAAGAGCACAATTCGACCGTGTCTCTCCGATTTAGTATTACTGAATGTGTCAGAGGAAGCTACAGCAAAAGATTTATGGGAAAAGTTGGGGAAGTTGTATCAGTCTAAGTCCCTGGTAAATAAACTATTCCTGAGAAAGAAGCTGTATAACTTGAGGATGAGAGATGGAGACTCGGTGGCAGAGCATTTGAACGCCTTCAATACTGTGGT